>CM053028.1:95657229-95698554 GCA_028564925.1 Lithobates sylvaticus
ACGCCGCGAGAATCGTGATCTTTATTCTAAGCAAAAAAAATAGTGATTTTCATTTTTCCTAGAATTGTGCAGCTCAACATTATACACATGCAAAAAATTATTCCTTTTTGTTGCGTTCAAGTGAATGGGGTCGTGCGTTGAGGTGTCTGACAATACTGACAAAAGTACATTATTTTTTCACACTATTCAGCCTTGGAAAGAGACATTTCAGTAGCAATGTTGGCACTCATTTACACTAATGTTACCCTCTGAAAAGTGCTCCATGGGGGGTCACTTGGGTGTTCAACAGGCAGTGAGGTGGCATTCTATCACTTCCTTACCGCCTGTTTTAACCTTTTAGAAGCAGGATAGCGCAGCCCTTTAAGGGTTTAAATAGGTGGTAAGGAGGAAATGTAGTGCTTCATCACCACCTCTCAAATGAAAAGCAATCTCCCATGGATTATTTTTCAGAGGGTAACACTATTGTAAACAAGCCCTAACACAACCATTGAAATATCTCTTTCCAGAGCTGAGCAGTGTGAAAAAATAATGTAATTTAGTTGGTATTGTCGGGCACTTTGACACTATACCCCATGATTAAGGTCTTCCACTTTTGATGCGGTTTAGAAGTAGATTCTCTTCAGCATGTACCAGCCTGTGTACACAGGAATTTTCCTCTGCAAATAATCTGTGATCCTCCCTCAGGCCATTCTAATCAACTGGGGAAGAAGTATGGTGTGTCTTCCAAGGCTAAAATTCCTGGGACATACTCAGCCCCTTCCTTCTCTATAGAGGCCAATGCACCAGCCTCGCATTGCATAATACGTGGCAACATCTTAGGCCGCAGTTATTTAACCCTTGTGTAGGAGGCATAGAGCTCCATATTATGATGATTGCTGTGTCTCCAGTCTCTGAGTTTCTGTGTTGCTTAGGGCTTCTTTAACCACTTGCCGACCAGCCACCATCATTATACTGCGGCAATGTGGCACGATTCCGCAAATCACTGTAGGTGTACGCCGCGTGTGCTCCCATTGGCCAGCAGGGGAGCCAATCAGCGGGTCCGGCAGACTCGATGTATGCCGGGCACCCTCAAGCGTTTACCCGCAGCGACATAACTGGGATCTGCCTGTGTAAACAAGGCAGATCTCCGTTCCGACAGGGGAGATCACACAGATTCTGTCTTTCTGCTAAGCAGGAAGGTGGATGAACTGTGGGTTTCCCCAGTCACACAGTCCCCCCATACAGTTAGAAAACACAAACGGGGAACACATTTAACCCCTGGATCGCCCCTGATGTTAACCGCTTCCCGACCGCCTCACGCAGATATACTGTGGCAGAATGGCATGGGCAGGCAAAAATCACGTACCCGTACCTGTACGTGGCCCTTTAATTGCCTGCCCGTGGGTCGCGCGCGAGCTCCATGACCCCGGCCGCGGGACCAGCGAACCCGATCGCCGCTGGTGTCCCGCGATCGGGTCACAGAGCTGAAGAACGGGGAGAGGTCTGTGTAAACAAACCTCTCCCACGCTTCCTACTCTGCCTGTCATTGATCGGCTGTTCCCGGTCATCGGGAAAGCCAATCAATGACGTAGAGACGTCAGCCCCGCCCCTTAATGTAAAAAAACACACACACACACGTCACAGCCCATAACCCCTCCCCTCCCCCTAGTGGTTAACTCTTTCACTACAACTGTCATTTATACATTAATCAATGCATTTAAATTGCATTGATTGCTGTATAAATGACAATGGTCCCAAAAATGTGTAAAAAAATGTCAGATGTGTCCGCCATAATATCGCAGTCACAATAAAAATCGCTGATCGCCGCCATTACTAGTAAAAAAAAAAAAAATATTACTAAAAATGCTATAAAACTATCCCCTATTTTGTAAACGCTATAACTTTTGCGCAAACCAATCAATAATCGCTAATTGCGTTTTTTTTTTTTTTACCAAAAATATGTAGAAGAATACATATCGGCCTAAACTGAGGAAAAAAAATGTTTTTTTATATATTTTTTGGGGATATTTATTATAGCAAAAAGCAAAATATATTGCATTTTTTTCAAAATTGTCGCTCTATTTTTGTTTATAGCGCAAAAAATAAAAACCACAGGGGCGATCAAATACCACCAAAAGAAAGCTCTATTTATGGGAAAAAAAGGACGCCAATTTTTTTTGGGAGCCACGTCGCACGACCGCGCAATTGTCAGTTAAAGCGACGCAGTGCTGAATCGCAAAAAGGGGCCTGGTCCTTTGGCTGCCAATTGGTCCGGGGCTGAAGTGGTTAATCCTATATCTCTGCCCTGTCACCATTTTTCTTGGTGTCAGGAAAGCTTGTCAGAAGTGATTCTTGCTGTTAGCAGAGGAATGAAGCAGCAGACAAAAGTGACACTTTTTTGAGACAAGTAAACGCTGTAGAGATATGCTTTGTTCATATTGTTGGAAGAACTAAAGTTGCTTATATAAACTGAACGATATACACTGTATACATTATACCTATCTATGCAGCAGGTGGAGCTGTAGTTTTATAGTGTATAGTACATGTTTTCTATGATTTGACAGGATGTTTGTCTATCCTCTCTATGTACTTGGATGCTCCAGTGTCATGTTTCTCCATTCTGTAAGACATGCATTGCTAATCCTCCATGAAAGCAGAGTATTCTCTGTATACAACAAGCTTCCAAGCGCATGATTCAATAACCTGCTAAAACATATTTCATGTCCGATGTTTCCAAACTCTTCAACCACTTCCCGCCCGGCCTATATGACGTCTTTCAGGCTAACAGCCGTGTCTGCGCGTGCCCAGCCCGGCAATCTGTGGTGCGCATGTCAGTCTGACACACCGCAACACCGATCTCGGTAAAGAGTCTGAGTGATCAGCTGTGTCCAATCACAGCTGATCACGGTGTAAACAGGAAGAGCCGTACATCGGCTTTTCCTCACTTGCTCCAGAATATCCCTGTATTTAGCACCATCCATCCTTCCCTCAACTCTGACCAGTTTCCCAGTCCCGACTGCTGAAAAACATCCCCACAGCATAATGCTGCCACCACCATGTTTCACTGGGGATGGTGTTCTTTGGGTGATGTGTTGGGTTTGCGCCAGACATGGCGTTTTTTTTTGATGGCCAAAAAGTAAAATTTTAGTCTCATCAGACCAGAGCACCTTCCTCCATACATTTTGGGAGTCTCCTACATGTCTTTTCACAAACTCAAAACATGCCATTTTGTTTTTTTCTGAAAGTAATGTCTTTCTTCTGGCCACTCTGCCATAAAGCCCAACTCTATGGAGCGTACAGCTTATTCTCGTCCTATGTACAGATACTCCAGTCTCTGCTGTGGAACTCTGCAGCTCCTCCAGGGTTACCTTAGGTCTCTGTGCCGCCTCTCTGATTAATGCCCTCCTTGCCCGGTCTGTGAGTTTTGGTGTGCGGCCGTCTCTTGGCAGGTTTGCTGTTGTGCCATATTCTTTCCATTTGGTTATGATAGATTTGATGGTGCTCCTAGGGATCATCAAAGATTTGGATTTTTTTTATTTTTTTATAACATAACCCTGACTTGTACTTCTCAACAACATTGTCCCTTACTTGTTTGGAGAGTTCTTTGGTCTTCATGGCAGTGTTTGGTTAGTGGTGCCTCTTGCTTAGGTGTTGCAGCCTCTGGGGCCTTTCAAAAAGGTGTGTATATGTAATGACAGATCATGTGACACTTAGATTGCACACAGGTGGACATCATTTCACTAACTATGTGACTTCTGAAGGTAATTGGTTGCACCAGAGCTTTTTATGGGCTTCATAACAAAGGGGGTGAATATATACGCACATGCCAATTATCAGTTTTTTTTATTTCTGAAAAATATTTGTTTTATGTGTATATTTTTCTAATTTTACTTCAGCAACTTAGACTATTGTGCTCTGATCCATCACATATAATTCAGATTAAAAAAACATTGAACTAAAGGCTGTAATGTAACAAAATAGGTAAAAAGCCAAGGGGGGTGAATACTTTTGCAAGGCACTATACATGCTGCTAGGGACAGGCCAGTGGCTTTGTACGCAGACTGCCTGTGTAGGGCTACTCATCTATCCCTAAATGCAGATAATCATTACATGTACCATCGTAAAAACTTGGTTGTACCCACCGCAGGAATACACTGATCTGGGCAGTGCACGATCCACAAATGAGCGTGTAAGTGAGCCCTTCAATGTGCGGGACCAGGTTTCAAGTAAAACTTTTTGCTTTGCCCTGCATTATTGGTAAATCACAAATTCCCCACAAATAGAATAGATGCACACATATAAGTGTTCTGGAACTAGACTTTAAAATATAACTAAGGCCCCTTTCACACTGAGGCGCTTCTAAACTGCCAGTAAAACATTTGAGCGCTTTTGAAGAGCTTTCCATTCATTTCAATGGAGAGGGGTATTTTTTCACCGCCCTGCCAGGCCACTGCCCCAGTGTGAAAGTATTCATTGATTTTAATTGAAAGTTTTTTTTCGTGAGCTTTTCAGGCGCTTTTTTTAGCGTGAAAGCGCCTGTGAAAGGGGTCTTAAGGCAAAACTTTTTTTTAGTTTTGTATGGAGTGGAGAGGGATGAGAACGTCTGTCAGTTTTAATTGCTGTCTGTGCCCCTGTTAGGGAAATTCTCCCTCTCTATTTGTCCTGTATACATTATCATTGAAAGTAAAAGAAAATCCCACATTTTGGATTGTCCGCAGAAAAGTAATAAAGGGGAAATCTTTCAATGGGGACTCTAGTTCTGGTGACCTGGGGGTCCCCAAGGAATTCCCTTCTTTTGCAGGGATTTCCTCTCACTTCCTGTTTGGCTATGGGACAGGAAGTGAAGGGAAACCTCTGAAATGGGACACAGATGGTGAAAAAAAAAATCTTACAGGGGTTATAACCCTCCCTTGCTCTATCCAAAATGGAAAAAAAAAAAGTTTTACCTGTAGTTCTACTTTAACAAAGGGAGCACAAATTAATAATACACAAACTAAAGATTTCTTGCTTGCCTGCACCATCGAATGTCAGTCCATTGACGAAAAATCTGAAATTATCTTCTGAAATTGATACTACCAAGGGTATTAATCTTCTGGATCTCCCTTCCTTCCCCTAATCAACTGAGTGGTTCCTTCCAGGGACCCCTATGTCAGTAGTGTGTCCTGTTGGAGGCCTTATGCATAACGTCTGTGTGCAGACAGGAGGAGCATCACACCAAACCTATAATGACTGTTACCAATGGGATGGGTAAAGTTGCTGGCTGCCTGTGGCATTAATATTTTCTTGACCATTGACCCTGAGCAAAAATGCAGATCAGAGTCAGAGTGATGTCATAAGTCCTAATCTGCTTACACGTTCTACAGTCGTAAAAACTATTGGATCAGCATGATGGGTGACAAACATGGAGGCTGCCACTGGCGACCTCCTTCTGAAAATGTTTTTCCGCGTACACACGTTTGGGCAGAAAAAGTCAGACGTAATCTTTTCATCGGATATTCCGATCGTGTGTGTGCCTCATCTGACCAAAATTCTGACGGCCCTAGAAATAGAACATGTTCTAAATATTTCAGACGGAACCAATTCCTATCGGGGAAAACCGCTCGTCTGTATGCTGTCCCGAGGGACCAAAAACGACGCATGCTCTGAAGCAAGTACAAGACGGCAGCTATTGGCTACTGGCTATTGAACTTCCTTTTTCTAGTCCTGTCGTACGTGTTGTACGTCACCGCATTCTAGACGATCGGACTTGGGTGTGATCGTGTGTAAGCAAGACAGTTTCGGAACTCCATCGTAAAAACCTTCAGAGTTTATTCCGACAGGAAAAGCGGTCGTGTGTACGCAGCATTAGTCTCGGAAAAGCTTTCCTTTTGAAGTGAAGATGTTGGTCTATTTGAGTTTCCCCACACATGCTCCGTGTTCATGATTATACACAGATGTACTAAACTCAGCCTGTTACAATGATTGTCTGTATACCCAACAATAAACAAAGAGACAGAAACGTCTTCGTTTTTCTCACACATCAATGTGCCCTTTGACCAGACCGGTCTTGTGACTTTATCATCTGGAGCACAGTCCTTATTTACTGCTTATGTTTTAAAAAATATTGTGCTGTGGTACGAAAGCGGTCACATCAATTCTCATTGGAGGATCTTCACCCTTCCTAGGTAAAGCTAAATTCCATTTCTATAATTTTGTCCCTGTATGATAAAAAAAAAAAAACATACTTACAAATTGATATCCATCATTGTCTTTTTTGCAGCTGAAGTTCTCCTTTGTGTTGTTCTTTTCTGCACCGACCATGATAAAAGTCTTGTTTGGCGAGATGGCTGTTGCGTCCTGATTGTCAAATGTGCTTGTGCGTTGTGAGATCCCATCAGGGCTGCCAACCCCCCACAGAATTTTTTACTAAAAACCTGAAAAATGGCAGAACTCCTATTAAAAACTAAGATGATCAATATTTTATAAACAGGATAAACACAATATGGAAACGCTAAGAGCCGGTTCACACTGAGGCAGTACGACTTGCAGCGCGACTGTCTCAGGCGACCTGCACGCGACTTCAGCGGCGACTTGCAAAATGACTTCTGTATGGAAGTCAATGCAAGTCGCCTGAAGTCGCCCCAAAAGTAGCACAGGAACCTTTTTCTAAGTCGGGGCGACTTGAGTCGCTCCTATTAGAAGGGTTCCATAGTACAGAACGGGACGCGACTTGTTAGGCGGCTGAGTCGCCCCTGTGTGAACCGGCTCTTGCAATACACATAACAAGTCATTTGCCTGGTTTACACTTACATGAGTCAACACAGCATGACAAATTATCAGCTGCTGATATTTACGGACAGTTGTAAAAGTCACAGATTTATATAAACAGTCAGTACATTTTCTGACGGTTGGCAACCCTGGATCCCGTACACGTCCAGGCATGCCGCAGGTCTCTACTAGGAATTTGCGGCGTTCTTCATCGCTCTCTGAAACCCTGGCTCCAGGGATGTGTGACATGGATATCCCAGGAGGGAGCTGGTGACCGATTCCTACGTCAACCTTGCCTAGGCAAGGAATCAGGAAGTTTTGAGCCACACCCTGTTAAAGAAAAAATAAATAAAAGGATTCACTTCTAACCTAATATTAGCATTTAGACCAGTGCTTCTCAACTTTTCTAACTAGGAGTGTGCCAAAATAAAAATTCTTTCCCGAAACCAAAAATTCAGGATGCACTTGGCCGAAAAACCGAAATGGACAGTTTTTTTTTCTTTTTTTTAGTTTTTTTAATTCAATTAGAATTTTAATTTGATGTGCAAACCCAGTGGAACTAGCACTACAATATATCCAAAGATGGGGTTCCTAGCATCAAGTGGCCCCGAGATATTGGGGCCCCAAAGTCTGTTCGGAAAATGTCAAGCACTTTTCTGCAGCAGAGAATGACATTTTCCGAACCTACTTTGGGGCCCCGTATCTGGGGCCACTTGTCAATGGGACGTGATTTTTGCATTAAAGTCAATGGAACGTGATTGATGGTACATTGATGGTAATTGGGAGAAGGGTCCCTTTTCATTCTGGTGGACAAAGTGCTCCTTACATTGATGGTCAGTGGAAAGGAAGCTCCCTGTACAGATCGCTAAATTGATCATTGGGCTTAGTGCTTGCGTATCTGAGAGGCAGAAATTGCTCATTGCTAAAGAAACCCTTTGCAACCTCTGGAGGAACCCTCGTTGAAAAAGGCTCCTTTAAAGACCTTGTGCACACTGACGCAGATCCTTTGGGCTGAGGAGTAAAATTCCTGACACTATTTGGCCCTGGAGAACCGCACGTGCTGCATAGTCATCAATACAAGTAAATTACTTTAGTTATGAGTTGGTAAAACCGTGCATATGGCCTTACGATGAGTATTGCCGGCCATAGACTGTTCAAATCTCGGCTGGTTCAGCAGGAGCCAGCCTAGATTTGAACCATGTAAAGGCCAGTGTTGGTCATCTTACTTTAAAAAAAGTAATTAGTTAAGTTACAAATTACTTCTCCCAAAAAGTAATTGCGTTAGTAACTCAGTTACTACATTGGAAAAGTAATTAGTTACGCAGCAAAGTAACTGACTTTTTTTTAAATATTCTATACGTGTAACTAAGGGGCGGGTCTAGTATTACTGTAAGCAAGGGGCGCATTTATTATTATTGTTATATATTGTGTAACCAAGGGGCTGCTCTATTATTGCTCTAACCAAGGGGCAGATCTGTTATAGCGTGTAAGCAAGTGGCGGGTCTATTATTATATCGTGTAAGGGCCGGATGGCTACAGAAGAGGGCGAATGTTAAATTAATGGGCAGAGCTCGATATATAACAATAATAATAAATGCGCCCCTTGGTTACAGTAATTTTAGACCCGCCCCTTACTTACACAATAGACGCCCCTTGCAGAGTAGCACAAGCATCAGGAGCGCACGGCATCGCCTCGTACAATTACATGTTAACTGCACCTGCACGGTGTAGAGTTCACTCAGAGCTGTTTAGGTTCGGCAATTTTCGGAAGCTCCGTAGTCCTTCGTACTGCGCAAGCCCTGCGCCTGTGCAGTACAGGGGGTCCGGAACTTTTTCGGCAGGACACCGGAATTACACTACTGCCATCTAGTGGCGGTAGATGTAATTGGGGTAACTAAGCCAAAGTAATGGGAACTGAGTTACCATGAGGGGAAAAGTAATCAGTTAGATTACTAGTTACCCTCTAAAGTAACTGCGGTAGTTAACTCAGTTTATTTTAACTCAGTTCAACCTTGGTACAACCAGCCTGCTGGATTTTACAAGTGATTATCATTAGCGGCTGGTATAGCTGTTGGCAATAATCGCTGGCTCAGCCGGAGGGATGCCCCCGTCGCTGAGCCAGTCTGTGTTGATGGGGGGAAATTGAATGAATTTCTTTGCTCTAGGCATGGCCGGCCTAATGCTATTTGCCCAAAATTAGTGTACCCTTTGAGGAGTCGTGTGATGTCTCGCAAAGTTCTCCAGCTTTGTGGATAAGATCAATGTAAGATTATCATTAGAGCATCTAGTACTGCTGTTTTCTACTGGCTCTATTGGAATTGCTAACTATGTAAACTAAATCCAAAGGCAACAAGAAGAGTAGAAAAGCCGTGTCCACAGGGACATCACCACCCCGCAGGGCTGGGCCCATGCCTGCCGTTGTGAACTTCTTCTGTGCTGGGAGTGGACACGTTCAAGAAAAACAAGAATGTAGTGCATCTCGGCCAAAACATACTTTCCTTACTTGGACATAAACGGAGATCGGCAGTCATCTTCACGAAGGGGTAGTTAAAGGCAGCACTGAAAATGATTCCAGAAGTTTAAAGAGTAACTCCACTTTTGTTGAGGAAAAAATAATTCCCCCCTGGGTGATCTATGTACATTGCAGGGATTTTATCAAACTTTGTTGCAGATTCCTACCTTTTATTATTCTGATTATTCTGTTTGTGTCCACATGCACAGTGAATCTGTATGGGAGTGTGTTTGTAAGTACTATCTATCAGCTGCTGCACTTGCAGGGCTACGATGTACCCCATACTCATTCACATAGGGGGGGGGGGGGGGGTCGGGATCTGAGGGCCCCCTTATTAAAGGGGGCTCCCAGATTCCGATAAGACCCCCACCCGCAGACCCCCATCAACCAACGGCCAGGGTTGTCAGGAAGAGGCCAAAGCACCTTACCCCCCCCCCCCCCCTTTCCTGACCTACCACGCTGCGTGCTCGGATAAGGGTCTGGTATGGATCTTAGGGGGGACCCCCACGCCATTATTTTATTTTTTTTGGTGTGGGGGTTCCCCTTAAGATCCATACCAGACCGAAGGTATTTTATTTATAATTTACGCTGGGTTCCCCCCTCAAGATTCTCAGCCCGCAAGTCGGATCCTCTTGATCCGACTTCTGGTGCGACCTCTATTCAAATCAATGGGCTCCCATAGGGAACCTTTGATGTTGAATAGAGACAGAAACGCCGGACGAGGCTTAACACAGCGTTGAGCCTCGTTAAATCGAGTTCAACACCTTTTGCCAGCGCCTGACGTTTTTACAGCTCTAGCACTGGAGCCTCAGAACGCGCTGGTCCTTTTTTTTTTTTTTTTGCACCTTAAAAACGGCTATGCCATTTAAAGTTCAAAAACGCCATGGTGGGCATGAGGCCATAGACCCGTGATGGCGACCCTTGGCACCCCAGATGTTTTGGAACTACATTTTTACCATGATGCTCAACTACACTGCAGAGTGCATGAGCATCATGGGAAATGTAGTTCCAAAACATCTGGGGTGCCAATATTCACCATCACTGCCATAGGCTAACACGGAGAGGCGTTTTTAAGCTGCAAAAAACGCTCAAAAAAGCGGCTGTAAAAACATCCGTGGGCATGAGACCTTAAGCTGATTTCAGCTTTTTTCAGAGTTGGAGCGGTTTTAAAGCTGAAAAACGCCTTTCAAAACCCACTAGTTCTGGGGTTTTTTTACGGCCACACATAGGATAACATGCTGGGGAGTTTATTGGCTGCAGCAAAAGTCTGAAGCCACAAGAAGCAGCTGTAAAAACGTCCAGTGTGCATGAGGCCTAAAGCTGGAGTCCAGGAATGTGTTTTTTTTTTTTTTTTTTATATAATTTACATTGGTCCAGCTTGATAAAATCTACTTCTTTGAATATTACATTTAGAGAGCTGCTGGGGTGTAGAAGCTTGTGCTGCATACACTCTGCCCTGGTCCCTTCTGGGTGCTGGTCCAGCAATCTTTAAGCAAGTGAGGTGGAGATCATGTCTCATCTGCTCTTCCTATTAGCTTTGTCCAATCAGAAAATGCCTTGCATTCATTGAAAAAAAAATACAAGACATTCTTTGAATGGTGGAGTATCTGAGCAGTGCCTGGCACAGAGCAGCGCTGACTGAAGCCCAAGCTACTATAGCTTATAGAAAACCCAGCGGTTTTCCTGGGGTGATATATAATGAGTTGGGTTTAATCAAGCTGGACCAGTGTAAGAATAAACCAAAGAGATCATTCCTGGAGTGGAAAGCGGATAGCAGGTCGATGGGAGCAAAGACTTTATTTGGTTCTTCTTGGTTCCGATCTACTCTATACTACACTGAAGAGCCATTGGGGGCCATGTGTGGGGAATTACTCAAACCTTGTGTATCCTGAGCTAGGCATAGGGACCCCCATGCAATTTATTTTTGTTCACCAAACCTTTTTTTTTAATTATGTACTGCTTTTTTGCTTGACCCAGTAGTTCCCATTTAAAGGACACCAGTCACAATTCAGACTGAGCATTGGGGGGAAAAAATGATGCACAAGCAGTAGTTTCCATTGGTGAAAAGCAAATGTCAGCATGATCAGACCCAGGGATAATAGGCTTTTAAAGTTTTATATGTTGAGTTTAAGGCCCTTTCCCGTTTGCAATGCGTTTCCAGAATTGGTGCATTCACGACTTTGGTGCGATGCAGTGCCATTTGAGGCCATTTGAGACCATTGAAAATGAATGGGCTCAAATTGCACCGCACACATCACATGTGAATTAAACAGGAATGTGGTGCGGTTCCTGTAAGATTCACATTCAGTTCATAGTGTGAACCAAGGCTTAGAGTTAATTAAAGTTGTGGAAAACTGGCATACTTTTATGATGATTAAAGTGGTCTTGCCCATTCTTTCCACACTTTGTATTAAAGCGGATCTTTACTGCATCTGAACACCACAAACCAAGAACACTATTTATTTTATTTTTAATATTCCAACTCCCCCATCCAACCATGTCTCCATGCTTTATTTTGTTTGGAAATCACTTTGAAAAGTATCCACTAGCATTTCTGGCCGTGGCTATCTTGAGCAAGGGCAGTGGCGGCCGGAGGAAATTTTTTTTTGGGGGGGGGTGGCAAACAGTATCAAACCCCCCCCCCCCCCCACCCTCCCCCTGGTTGGTCGGTAGCACTTACCCCATCACCTGGGGCTTTCCCTACTCAGTGGTGGCCTCCCGTTTTCTTGCTCACCACGGATCATCGTGGCATCGGCTTCCACTTCCTCCCTCCTCGTCGGCCAATCAAGAGTCTTCTATTTTCGGCCTCTAGCTCTAATCGGGTGCTTTAAGAAAAAAAATAACCCTGTCGCTGTAATTCATGCGCCTGGTGCCCAGAAAGGAGGCGGATGCATGAATAGGGGGTGGCCTGCGGCAACCATGGATAGATTCATGCTATGCATGGATCTATCCATTGTATATAGGGGGCGGCGCCTGGGCGCCCCTAATGGACGGGCCACGGCTGTTTACTTCCTGGAATCCATCTGTACTTAGCTCAAGCAACCATGCAGGAGAGTGTGCTTAGCTGATAACCCCCCCCCCCCCCCCCCCCCACCACTCCCCTCCTGAATACTCCTGGAATGTATGACATAATTTGCCCAGGCCAGAAACCAGGAAGTACCTGAAAAAATGTGAAAAAAAGAAAGTTTAAAACCCAAATAAATATGATATACCGTATATACTCGAGTATAAGCCGTCCCGAATATAAGCCGAGGCACCTAATTTTACCACAAAAAACTGGGAAAATTATTCATTTGTTTTATGACTCAAGTATAAGCCTAGGGTGAGAAATGTGCAGCTACTGTAGGTGGAAAAGACAGTCAACAATGCCCATTTGCAGTCTCACTGTGCCCATTTGCAGCCATAGGTCCCCCGAACTTCAGTAGGTAGTTAAGGGTTCCTAGATGCCCCCTAGCTGCAGCCAAAATTTGGGGTTTCTGGACCCAAAGGGTCCCGAAATGACATTTCTGCAGATGGACACAGTTGACCGACTTTGGGGCCACGTATCTCTGGGCCACTTGGTGCTAGGAACCCCAGCTTTGGATATGTTGTAGTGCTGGTTCCACTGGGTTTGCACACCACAATAGGGTTCCTAGAGATACAGGGTCCCAAAGTTGGTTCGGAAAATATAATTTTCTGAAGCAGAAAAATGCTTGACTCCAGTATAAGCTGAGGGGGGCATTTAAAGCACACAAAAAATGTGCTGAAAAACTCGGCTTATACTCGAGCATATATGGTACTTTCCTATCTATTTACTAATGGTAGCAGCAGGAAAAGTTGACTTTATTTTATAAATTCAACTGTAGCTCCTACCAAAGATAACCTTGTTACCATCATATGATCAGTTTTTATCGTTCAGGTTTACAACAGGTTTATTTTAAGGTCAGACGGGTCATACAACATCAAAAGATTTTCTCATTTTATTTTATTTTGTTGTAGTAAAGAAAAACCATAGAGTGGAAAGTATCAAGGTTCTAACAGGTTTTTCAGCCATGTTCTGATGTTAATGTTTTCCAGATGTTGGCAACTGTTTGATCCTCTAGGTAGCGGGTCATACTTTACTGACAAGAGGAAATACCTGTTTAATTCATTCAAAGCACAGCGTTTTTTTTTTTTTTTATTTCCTCTCTTTTTGCAGAACTAAGCACAGGTTGAAGAAAATATTTCCTTTATGATTCATGTACTCCATGGAAACCTGAATTCTGAAACCCGTCTAAACATAATCCCTAAAATCCATGTGAAGTTATAATTTAGATTGTCAGACAGGTATCTTCTGCTGCTTTTTATTCTTTTTTTTGTTTTATTTTGGGACACATTTTTTGTGTGTGTGTGTGTGTGTGTGTGTGTGTGTGTGTGTGTGTGTTTGTGTTTTTGTGTGTGTGTGAGAGAGATATCAGCACCTTCCTAGGTAAGGGAGACATCCTGGGTGAGCTAATGGAGTAAAGCCTAGTACACATAATATCTGACGAATCATCTTCATTTTTCATGCTAGTCTCATATCGGAATACAACTTCGGAAGTGATGTAATGTATTGTAATGTTTTCTTTCATTTCTGAGCATGTGCCGTCTTGGTCACACAATTTTGTTTCGTACAAATTCTATACTAATTACATGAAAATCGTTTGTTCTGTTATCGTACGAGAAACCTTTTCGTGCTTGTCCCTTTGGATATTTTTGCATAAACTGTTGTGATCGTCTCTCAAAAGCTGTGTACTAATAATCGTATTATTGGACGATCATTCCGAAAGTGGTGTATTTCGCCCAATTTTCTCATCATGTGTACTAGGCATGAGTTTACCTATGTGCCCATTGGTTGCCCCTTAGGGTACTTTATGAATGGTTTACTGATGTGTGTCCAGCCTTAAAGCTGCCTTATTTTTTTTTCCACTACAGTAAATGATTTCCCAGGAAGGTCCATTTGAAATAAAGAAACCCAGCAGAATTAAGTGGCAAAGTACACCAACAGCACAGTCTACATTTATTTTCATTGGTTCAAAGTAGATATTTTAGAAGTATTTGTAAAAATAAAACATTTGACCCTTATTAGATGCTGTGCCAAACAATTATATTGTATGCCTACTGTATGCCCAAATTAAATAATTAAATGTTCACTTGCGCTTGTGTACAAGGTATACAATTCTTAACCTGGCTTTCAGGGTCATTGCTTTAGTCTTGAGTGGAAGGTGACTAAGGGCTCTTTCACACGGGGCGGATCAGTGCAGATCCGCCCCGTGGATATCCACTCGCTTGCTTGCGATCCCCGCTGAGCAGGAAGATGACAGGTCCGTCTCTGCACTCTGTGCAGGGACGGACCTGTCACCGCGCCGCTCTCCCCTATGGGGGATCAGGTGACGACGGACCATAGAGTCCGTCGTCATCCGATCCGCTCTGCAGACGGATGAAAAAATAGGGTTTTCCTCCGTCTGCAGAAACGGACCATAGCAGGCACGGATGAGATCGGGTGTCAGCGGATGCTCATCCGCTGACACCCACTATCCCATAGGGATACATGTATGTCCGTTTTTCATCCGAAAACAGATGGCTGAAAAACGGACATAAGGACCGTCCGTGTGAAAGAGCCCAAAAGGATCAGTCCTTCAGTTTTGGTAGATGATGGACAAATTAAGCACCTGAAAATATTGGGCGATCTAGTGTTGAGATATCTGTCTCAGTACCTGCTTTGGCATTATGAGAGTTTCTTGTCTTCCTTTTGTGAATTTTTATTGTACCGTACATTCTAAAGAATATAGCAGGCCGCATCAAAATTCACAGTAATCAGTGGGGACACCGAAGACCCAACAGAGGTGTTGGGAATTATGGCAGGAAAATCTCTGTTGGAGAATCCAGGACATCTAAGAAGCCAGGAGGTTGTTTGACCTGTTGGGCTCCATCTACAGTATCTCACAAAAGTGAGTACACCCCTCACATTTTTTGTAAATATTTTATTTTATTATATCTTTTCATGTGACAACACTGAAGAAATGACACTATGGGGGTTATTTACGAAAGGCAAATCCACTTTGCTCTCTGTCAATCCCTCCACTGGCTTCCACTCACACAACGAATTAAGTTCAAAATACTAACAACTACCTAAAAAGCAATCCACAACTCTGCCCCCAGCTACATCACTGACCTAGTCTCAAAATACCAACCTAATTGTTCTCTTCGTTCGTCTCAAGACCTCCTGCTCTCTAGCTCACTTATCACCTCCTCCCATGCTCGCCTCCAGGACTTTTCCAGAGCCTCTCCAAGCCTATGGAACTCCTTAGCCCAATCTGTCCATCTATCTCCTACTCTATTAGCTTTTAGATGATCCCTGAAAACCCTTCTCTTCAGAGAAGCCTATCCTACCCACACCTAACAACTTTATTTTCATTTTGTCCATCTGATCATCCCCCACAGCTACTACCCTTTGTTCCACTTGACCCTCCCTTCTAGATTGTAAGCTCTAACGAGCAGGGCCCTCTGACCCCTCCTGTATTGAATTGTATTGTAATTGTACTGTCTTCCCTCGATTTTGTTGTAAAGCGCTGCAAAAACAGTTGGCACTATATAAATCCTGTATAATAATAAAACAAGATGACCAAGGGTTGTGGCCTACCCGCAATGCTTCTAACATGCATTTTGCATATCCAAGAACTGTAGACTATTATTATTATTATTATTATTATTATTATTATTATACAGGATTTATATAGCGCCAACAGTTTGCGCAGCGCTTAACAAAATAAAGGCAGACATTACAATTACATAACAATTTGGTACAAGAGGAATCAGAGGGCCCTGCTCGTTAGAGCTTACAATCTAAAAAGAAGGGGTCAATTGATACAAGAGGTAATAGCTGTTGTTACTATTAATTTCAAACTTTGGATTTTATTTTGACTTCCTTGTATTTGTCCTCAAAAGACTACTTTTTTTTAAATTTTTTTCAAATGTTTGGATTTGGCTGACCTTACAAGACTTAACTGTTTTTCTAAGGCCCCTTTCAGACGAGGCGGACTCCGCTTGCACGGAGCCCGCCTCTGTCCGCCGGCTCAGCGGGAGATCTCTCCGTTGATCTCCGCTGAGCCGGCGGATGACAAGCCTCTCTCCGCTCACTGAGCGGGGAGGGGCTTGCGAGCGCCGCTGATCTCTATGGAGAGATCGGATGAAAACGGACAGTGTGTCCGTTTTCACCCGATCTCACCCGATCTCACCCGATCCGACGGATCTGGACGTGTGGTCCATACGTCTGGATTTGGCGGATCGGACCGGATCGGATGTCAGCGGACATGTCTCCGCTGACATCCGACGCTCCATAGAGTAACATGGAGCGCCCGTTCAGATCCGCCGTCAAAACTGACAGGCGGATCTGAACGGGCCTTCCGTGTGAAAGGGGCCTAATACACTCCTTCCCTCTATAGTAATGAGCTGTCCAGATTCTGCAGCTGTCTATCTGGGAGGCTCGCCGTGCCTGTTCCCAGTAATGCTACATTCCATTATCCAGGGCATCTTCAACTACTCCTGGCCCTACTGTGTATATGTGTGTGTATACAACATACTGAGTGATGATTGTAGTATGTAGAGGCAAAGGATACCTAGAAAAAGTGATAAATATCACTGGCGTGCAAAACTGCAATGGTAAAAATTCCTCTACGTGTTAAGACCTTGAATGGCGTACTCGTAGCTTATTGGTATGCAGGAAATAGTCTTTTTTTTTTTTCTGCTAAACTATTGTGGCCACCAAGATTAATAGAGATAACTGGAGATTTATATGGACCTTTTCTGTTTCAATGTACAGTTGTGCTCATAAGTTTACATACCCTGGCAGAATTTATGATTTCTTGGCATTTTTCAGAGAATATGAATGATGACACAAAAACATTTCTTTCACCCATTGTTAGTGTTTGGCTGTAGCCATTTTATTATAAATCAACTGTGTTTACTCTTTTTAAATCATAATGACAACAGAAACTACCCAAATGACCCTGATCAAAAGTTTACATACCCTGGTGATTTTGGCCTGATAACATGCACACAAGTTGACATAAAGGGGTTTGAATGACTATTAAAGGTAACCATCCTCACCTGTGATCTGTTTGCTTGTAATTAGTGTGTGTGTATATAAGGTCAATGAGTTTCTGGACTCCTGACAGACCCTTGCATCTTTCATCCAGTGCTGCGCTGACGTTTCTGGATTCTGAGTCATGGGGAGTCATGGGGAAAGCAAAAGACTTGTCAAAGGATCTGCGGGGGAAAAGGTAGTTGAACTGTATAAAACAGGAATGGGGTAAAAAAATATATCCAAGGAATTGAGAATGCCAATCACCGGTGATCAAACTCTAATCAAGAAGTGGAAAATGAGGGGTTCTATTGAAACCAAACCACGGTCAGGTAGATCAACTAAAATTTCAGCCACAACTGCCAGGAAAATAGTTTGGGATGCAAAGAAAAACCCACAAATAACTTCAGGTGACCGCTTACAATATGCCAAACAGCACAGAGAAAAGCCTCAAACCTTCTGGCACAAAGTCATTTGGAGTGATGAGACCAAAATTTAGCTTTTTGGCCACAACCATAAACACTACATTTGGAGAGCAGTCAACAAGGCCTATGATGAAAGGTACACAATTCCTATTGTGAAGGTGAATTGCTGATGTTTTGGGGATGTGTGAGCTACAAAGGCCCAGGAAATTTGTTCAAAATTGACAGGAAGATGAATGCAGTAAACACAAGGCCAAGTCCACCTGTCACTGGCTACAGCAGAATAAAGTGAAGGTTCTGGAGTGGCCATCTCAGTCTTCTGACCTCAATATCATTGAGCCACTCTGGGGAGATCTCAAACGTGCAGTTCATTTTTGCCAAGAGGAACGGGCAGCTTTACCATCTGAGAGGATAAAGAGCCTCATCCACAAATGCCACAAAGGACTTCAAGCTGTCATTGATGTTAAAGCGGGCGATACACAATATTAAGAACTAGGGTATGTAATCTTTTGATCAGGGTCATTTGGATAGTTTCTGTTGTCATTATGATTTAAAAAGAGTAAACACAGTTGATTGATAATAAATGGCTTCAGCCAAACACTAACCATGAGTGAAAAAAGTTTGTGTTATCATCCATATTCTCTTTTTTTGTACAAATATATTATTTATGACTCACTGTTTAGCGATCGACGTCTGCTCGATTGCCGATTTAGATGATCAAACGATGTCTTTGATTTTTTTATCCCTGGCATGTTCCATTTTGCTTGTGGGCATGTGAAGCCCACAAGCACTATCTCTTCCTGTTTATGGTGCTGCTGCTGGACCAGCATGCACCGGCCCGTTCTGGCGCATGCACAGTAATGTGCCGTAGCAGGGCTGCAAAGTATACAGGTTGCCATAACAAGGGGCGTCGTCGTCAGAAGTGCCCGCCCTGTCGTTATGGCAACCTAGCTCTTGGCGCAGCCCACTGACTCCTGGGAAATTATGACACATCTCCCAGGAGCCGTGGCGCAGAGGGAAGTGACGTCAGGAGCCTAGGTGATGAAGAAGGCAGATTTCGAGGGACCACATAGCAACAGGCATAAAAAGGTCAGTAAAAATTTCATAATTTCATGCACATTAATGACTTTTTTTTTTTTTTGGGTGGGACTCCACTTTAAGCCACAATGTAAGAAATCAAAAGCAAAGCAAGCATATAAGTCGCCCTCGCAGGGGCTAAAGAATGATCAGGTATTACAGAAGAAACCAAGAGGTATACAAACATAACAATCATAGTTAAACCTTCTTGAAAGGGAAGGGAAAAAGGCCATACACCACAACCTACTCAAAGTCCTCCCAGGGGTGGTCCCATTGCTGAGACCGACCCCAAAGGATGGAGTCTGTAAAAACAAGAAGAAAAACGAGCCAGAAAGAAGCTAGGAGAGAGTGAGAAAGGACAGAGTCTAGAGAAGGAAGGAGAAAAGTTAAGGAATAAGAACTCGGACTCGGATCAGAGGAGGCCCAAACAAGCCGGGTGGATTGAGGGAAACTCATAGGAAATCCAAGGTTCCCAGGCTTGGACCGTTTAACCAGTTTGTCTGACAGTTATACGGTTTTCCTTTAACATTTGATTTGGGAAAGAATGAGTTTTCCCGAATGAAAACCACATTTATTGTTAGAAATTCATTTGAAAAATCTTGCATCCTGCTCCTTTGAATTGTCTTTACACTGTGATTGAAAATGAGCGTCGATTTGACCCCCACTAATGATTAGAAAGTGGAACGAACATTCTTTAAAATAAAAAAAATTCAAATGCATTTTTATAAGTGTATGGTTAGTGTAAGAGACATGGCCCCTATGCATGCTTGGCTGTTTTTCTCATGCAGGGGAAACGCACTTGAAAAAGGAACATATGCATTCGTCTAGAAAACGCCTATTTAGATGCTCTGGACTGCTCTTGGCATCTTCTATGAGCTCTCTATGTAACAGGTTGGAGCTCTACCTATGCTGTGCTGCACGCATGGCCTGATGCAGACTCGGCTTGGACCCTCTCGTGGAAGTGCTTATTACACAAACACTATGTTAAATATAATATATTTAGGACCAATAGGGATATCTTATGGTGCTGTACAGTGATAAATATAATTTAATGTTGGTAAAAAAAAATGCATAGCTGTTGCCCAATGTATATATTTATTATGTAACGCATGGCACAGCAAATTATTCCATTTGTGCTATTTTTCATAATTTTTTTTATTTTTTTTTAGGCCTCGCATACTGTCACACTGCCATACGTTTAAAGAGTATCTCTGTTATTAATTTTTTTTGAGAAAAAAAAAATCCTCTGGATAATCAATGTAAGGATTTTAACAAACTTTGTTGCAGATTCATACTTGTTTCTGCTCTGAAGAAAAAGCTGTTTGGTTTTTGGTTATGTCAAAGTGAATCTGAATGGGGGAGACTTTTTCCATTACTAATCAGCTAATGCACTTGCAGTGTTCTATAGAGGAAAGCTGCAGAGTCGGCATCCCTTTTAGAAGTTGTTATCCCTTTTGGGAATACCTAAGCGAAAAATAAACTTTAGCTGCAAAGGATGCCTAAAATTTGACTCGCACACACACACATATATATATGTATGTATGTATGTGTGTGTGTGTGTGTGTGTGTGTGTGTATATAATATATGTATGTATGTGTATGTGTATGTGTGTATGTGTATATATGTATGTGTATGTGTATATATATATATATGTATATGTTCAAATTTCTGGGAAAATCAGTGAGCCAATCACACAAGCAGGAAATTACATTCATGGGGAAGCTTTTTACAGCAGCTTTATGCAAAAGGCCTTGAGATTGCCATATTGCATTGAATTTTACAGAAAATTACAGTGCTGCAGATTAATAAGGCAATGTAATTTTTCACTAACATTCAACTACTATATTACAGGTAAAGTGAATAACATCTTGTTACAATGACATCTGAAAGTGGGTAGGTTACATAAGAATGCAAGTAAAGATGTTGTCCATGAAGTTTGTGTTGAAAGCAGAATGCTGACCCCTTTCCACAGCCAAAAGGGCTTACAATGACACGTGAGCATCCATACTGGACCACAGAGCAATGGAAGAAGGTGGCCTGGTCTGATGACTCATGTTTTCTTTTACATCATGCTGGTGTATGTGTTGCTTACCTGGGGAAGAGATGGTGCCGGGATATAGTATGGGAAGGAGGCAAGCTGACGGAGGCAATGTGATGCTTTGGGCAATGTTCTGCTGGGAAACCTTGGCTCCTGCTATTTATGTGGATTTTACTTGACACTGACCACAAACCGAAATATTGTTGCTGACCAAATACACCCCTTCATTGAAACTGTATTTCCTGATGGCAGTGGCCTCTTTCAGTAGGATAATGCACCCTGCCACACTGCAAAAATGGTTAAAAAATGGTTTGAGGAACACAGCAGTGAGTTTGGGGTGTTGACTTGGCCTCAATACTCCAGATCTGAATCTATTGATCGTCTGTGGGATGTGCTGAAAAAAGTCCCATCAATGGAGGCCCCATCTCTCAATTTGCAGGATGTAGAGGTTCTGCTACTGATGACTTGGTGCCAGGTAACATTGCATACCTTCAGAGGTCTAGTGGCGTCCAATGTGTCAGGACTGTTTGAGGCAAAAGGGGGGGGACCTACTCATAATGTTATGGCTGATTGGTGTATATGCCATATTTTTTTTAACTACTTCCCACAAACCGCCATCGTACGTCGGTACGGACGTAGAATACTGAGGTTATGGTAGCAGAGAGTATTTTCCTCAATGACGGGTGGTCCGCTTTCAGATAAAAGGGGTCTCTGTGGCAGATTCGCTACAAACCCCCCGCCACGCTCCGGTCGTCTCCACTGCTTACTGGACCCACCAGTTCTATCCCCTTGGTACCATGGAGCCGAGTAAGGGAATGATGGCCTCCACTTGGCTCCATAACATTGGATGACGGAAGCGACGTCAAGTGTCACTTCCGTCCAATGGTCTTAAAGGGTAATTTATTATTTATTTTTTAAAAAGACATTTATTTTTATCTTTTTAATTGCATTTTAAGTGTAAATGTGAGATCTGAGGTCTTTTTGACCCCAGATCTCACATTAAAGAGGTCCTGTCATGCTTTTGCTTCTATTACAAGGGATGTTTACATTCCTTGTAATAGGAATAATAAAAGTTACCCAAAATTGTTTTTTTTTAAAAAGACAGTATAAAAATAAAAAGTAAAATAAATAAAAAAATTTTTTTAAAGCTCCCCGTCCTGCCGAGCTTGTGTGCAGAAGTGAACGCATATGTAAGTTGCGCCCGCATATGAAAACAGTGTTCAAACTACACATGTGAGGTATTGCCGAGATCGTTGGAGCGAGAGCAATAATTCTAGCAAAAGACCTCCTCTAACTCAAAACTGGTAACCTGTAGAAATTCTTAAGCGTCGCCTATGGAGATTTTTAAGGGTCTGTTTGTCGCCATTCCACGAGCGGGTGCAATTTTAAAGGATGACATGTTGGGTATCAATTTACTCGGTGTAAAATTAACTTTACTGTTTGTCTTATTTTTTTATTAAAAAAAAGTGTATTTTTTCCCCCAAAAAATGTAAGTCCGCTGCACAAATACGGTGTGACATAAAGTATTGCAAAAACCGCCATTTTATTCTCTAGGGTGTCTGAAAAATATATGTTTGGGGGTTCTAAGTAATTTTCTAGCAAAAAAAAATAAAAAATTATTTTAACTTTTTTTTAACTAAACACCAAGTATAAAAAATAGGTCTGGTCCTTTTAACCGCTTCCCGACCGCCCATTGCATATATACGTCAGCAGAATGGCATGGGCAGGCAGAATCACGTACCTGTACGTGATCCTTTAAATGCTTGCCCGTGGGTCGCGTGCGCGCCGCCAGCGGCGCGCTCGCGACCCGGCCGGGAGCTCCGTGACCACGGCCGCAGGACCAGCGGACCCGATCGCCGCTGCTGTCCCGCGATCGGGTCACGGAGCTGAAGAACGGGGAGAGGTATGTGTAAACAAACCTCTCCCCGCGCTTCCTACTCTGCCTGTCATTGATTGGCTGTTCCCGGTCATCGGGAAAGCCGATCAATGACGTCAGATATCAGCCCCGCCCCCTAATGTAAAAAACACAACACACGTCACAGCCCATAACCCCTCCCCCTAGTCGTTTAACTCTTTCACTACAACTGTCATTTATACAGGAATCAAAGCATTTAAATAGCATTGATTGCTGTATAAATGACAATGGTCCCAAAAATGTGTCAAAAATGTCCGATGTGTCCGCCATAATGTCGCAGTCGCAATAAAAATTGCTGATCGCCTCCATTACTAGTAAAAAAAAAAAAAAATATTAATAAAAATGCTATAAAACTATCCCCTATTTTGTAAACGCTATAACTTTTGCGCAAACCAATCAATAATCGCTAATTGCGATTTTTTTTTTTTTTACCAAAAATATGTAGAAGAATACGTATCGGCCTAAACTGAGGAAAAAAAATGTTTTTTTTTAGATATTTTTGGGGGGTATTTATTATAGCAAAAAGCAAAAAAATATTGCATTGTTTTCAAAATTGTCGCTCTATTTTTGTTTTATAGCGCAAAAAATAAAAACCGCAGGGGCGATCAAATACCACCAAAAGAAAGCTCTATTTGTAGGAAAAAAAGGACGCCTATTTTGTTTGGGAGCCACGTCGCACGACCGCGCAATTGTCAGTTAAAGCGACGCAGTGCCGAATCGCAAAAAGGGGCCTGGTCCTTTGGCTGCCAATTGGTCCGGGCTGAAGTGGTTAAATAGTTAACTTGATTTTTTTTTTTTTTTTTTTTAAGTGACTAAATGCATGTTTAAATTTCATGACACATACAATTAATTAAAATGAGTGGAAATGTATGACAAATATATCATCTTTGTTTTCCATGTATTTAAATGCAGCACAGTGTTGTATGGGGTGGGGGGTGTATTTCTTATATGAGCAGAGTACTCGCTCCTTGTGGAGACGACTGCCTTGATCCCTGGAGGCCCAACTCAAGATGCTCAGTGGCCTTGGAAGCTGACGAGGTGTTTTGATCATTGAGAGGCACATGGAGCTGTATGATATCACTCACCCACCTTGTCATGATGAGGGCTGATCATGTAGGTGAGGGTTGGGATCAGCTGTTATCCACCAAGACAAATACAAACCATAAAATGAACATATCAAAATGCAATAAGACACTTGTGAAAATGGACCACAATAGATGAAAACCTCAAACCTGCTCCCCAGATGCGGGCATTTTGAAAATGCAAAAACTGATTTTTACAGGAGGAAGGCCATTCTAGCTACAAAAAAAAAAAAAAAAAAAGCCTTTGTACTGTAAGCAGTTTGACTGTTGATCACAGTAATCATATGACCAATAATTATGTTAAAGGTTTCTAGGAGTTTACTGTAAGACTACATCAGTATAAAGAAATCGCATTCACACAGATTTCTTATATGCAGTCATGAAGTGGTAAATAAATATAGAATTAAGGGCCGATTCACACCATAGAAACGCAGTCCAGATGCGTTCCAGATGCTTTTCTGCATGCGCGTTTGTGACGCGTTCCAGTGCGTTTTTGCTTTCAATAGTTTTTTATTGAGTTTTTTATTGAGTTTTTTAAAAGCAACAAAGGCACACAGGTACAGGTAAAATATACTTTTAAAGGCCCAAAGTTTAGGAGGTACAAACACTATTCACTAGAAAGTCCAGTGCATTTTTGATGCAACCCAGCGCATTTTTCTCCCTCTTTTTTCTTAACCTTAAATAAGGACATGTGTGTTCCGGTGCGTTTTTGATGCATTTTACAGCGTTCCAGTGCCGGAAAAATACAGCACGTTCTACTACTACTGTTTTTTTTTTTTTTCTACAAGCACTGGTGTGAACTATGCCATTGAAAACCATATAACCTACTTTCCATGTGTTTTTGATCCA
This sequence comes from Lithobates sylvaticus, assembly GCA_028564925.1. Taxonomy (NCBI): domain Eukaryota; kingdom Metazoa; phylum Chordata; class Amphibia; order Anura; family Ranidae; genus Lithobates; species Lithobates sylvaticus. The sequence goes on from CM053028.1 coordinate 95,681,931, forward strand.
GAAAAAAAAAAAAAAAAAGCACCGGACTGCATGTGAGGTGGGCTGGCCCTAATGTAGTGTTAAGCCCTCAGTTTTTATTAAAAAATAGCTTAAAATTCATAAAATATTAAAAAAATAATAAATTTTTACTCACCTCTAAATGCCTGTTGCTAGGGGGTCCCTCGTAGTCTGCCTCCTTCAGTGCCCGGGCACTGACATCACTTCCCCTCGGCGCAGTCAGTCATCTGGGACACCTGACAGGTCCCAGATGACTGCGCAGCGTTTCACGGCACGCGGCGCCACTCGCGCATGTGCAGTGGGTGCCCAGCTGTGAAGCCACAGCCGGGTGCCCACAGTAAGAATGCCGGCGCTGCGAGCGGAGCGGGGAACGAGGGGGGGGGGGGGGGGGCTTTGTTCCCCCGCATCGCTGGACCCTGAGACAGGTAAGTGTCCGATTTTATTAAAAGTCTTCCTTTTTTTTTTTTTTCTTTTTTTTAGGGGGCACCCCACTTTAACACACTGGGCACAATAAAATAAACATTGTACAGTAAACTTTTTCTTTTAATTCTTACCCCAATAATTGCAGTTTACAACTTTCAATGCTGCTGACGCCGGCACTCTTTCCTGTATTTCCAGTCTTCACTGGAAACATTTAAAATGATATTGAAGTTTTTTTTTATTTTACTATACTTAGTTATAAAAGTTATACTTGCCTGCTCTGTACAACAATATTGTAAAGCAAGTCCCCTCTTATTTTATTTATTCCAGGTACTTATATTGTGCCGTCAATGTATGCAGCGCTTTTACATATATATTGTACATTCACATCAGTCCGTGCCCTCAAAGAGCTTACAACCTAAGGTCCCTTACACACATTCATACATACTGAGGCCAATTTAGGCAGGATCCAATTAACCTACCAGCATGTCTTTTGGAGTGTGGGAGGAAACCGGAATACCCGGAGGAAACCCACGCAGGCACAGGGAGAACATGCAAACTCCAGGCAGATGGTGTCCTGGTCGGGATTCGAACCAGCGACCCTTTTTGCTGCTAGGTGAAAGTGCTAACCACTACAGCAGTCCCTTGTCTGTGCAATTGGCTTCTCCCTGCTCTGGTTGCCTCCTTAGCAAGCAATGTGCTAAGGAGGCACCTGTGAATGTGTGATCGCAAGTCGGGCTGTGTGTGTCCATAGACACAGTGTCAGTAAAGGACCATACACACGATCTGACTTTTTGACAACAAACATGCTAATTAGCTGTTTTAAGGCAACATCCGACCGTGTGTATGCTCCATCGGACAAACTTTTTCGGTTTTCATCTGACTGTTGTTGGCTTTGCGAACGGACAAACTTTCCGGCAACAAAAGTCAGATGGAGCGAAGTCCGATCGTGTGTACAGAAAACCATAGGACTTTTGTACAAAGTGCAAACACGCATGCTCAGAACCAATGCAAAAGATCAGAAAACAATACAGAAGTTGACCAAAGGTGGTGGTAAAGAGCAGAAAAACCACCTAATTTGGTGAAAGTTGGCTAAAAAAAAGTCCTGCCGTGTGTATGCAATACTAGTTCATGGCCGACACCCTTTGTACAAACTTTCCCGTGGATTTTTGTACAAAGTCCGATCGTGTGTAATGAGGCTTAAGTCATGCCCCGGCTTCTTCCTCACAGGAGTTTATGGCTCTGTTGCCCTAAGGTTCTAGAGTGATAGCAAAAAGTTATCCCAATGGTGCTGGAGCAGTGACCGGTAAGTGGAAAATAACTGAACAAGTCGTGTTTCCCAAGGGGTTCTGCAAAACGGTGCAGAGTTGTGAACGCCGCTTATTTATAACATTAGGACTGTGTGCACACGCATTGTGGTGCATATCATTTTTACAGTGTGAACAGACCTTAAAGGGACTGTAAAGGCAGAAGGTTTATTTATTGTTTATCTAAATCCATTCTATGCATTTAGATTAAAAAAAAAAAACAAAAAAAAAAACATGCGTGTGCAGCAGCCCCCTTCAGCTCCCCTAATACTCACCTGAGCCCGTCTTTATCCAGCAATGTTGCAGGAGTGTCTAAGCTGCCTGGGACCCTCTGTCTGGACAGTGCTGATTGGCCCTGTGCTGATCACATGCACTGTCTGAAAAGAAAAAAAAAAAAAAGCTCTCTAGCAAGACACACAAACCTGAGCATGTGCAGCCTGACTCCAGTAACTGTGTCTTATCCGGACAGCCTTTTTACATGATGCAGAGGATTAACCCCTTAGGTTTCACATGGAGTATAAAGCATGCTTTACTGCATATACAGACTGATTTTACTGTTGTGGGTTTAGCAACACTTTAAGGGCCCTTTCACACGGACTTGTCCATGTACAGGCTCCACTTTGCTCAGCGGGGGATCGCTCCATCGATCCCCACTGAGCAGGCAGATGACAGGTCTGTCTCTGCACACTGTGCAGGGACGGACCTGTCAGAGCACCGCTCTCCTCTATGGGGGATCGGATGAAGACGGATCGGAGCGTGTCGGATGTCAGAGGACATGTCAGCGCTGACATCTGTCGCTGCATAGAGGTCTATAGAGCGTCCGTTCAGGTCCGCCTAAAAAAAACTGACAGCTGGACCTGAACGGACAGTCCTTGTGAAAGAGGCCTAAAGGTTCAGTTCACAAGATCCATAACACACATTTACCTTCTCTGTAAGTAGCAGTGATTTACCTTTTACTATTGTTCTAGAATAACACTCGCACGGTTATAACAGCTATAATAAAATCATAGTAAAAATCTATTAACAAAAGATTACTGCACAGGCTTTCTCTCCCTTCTAATAACACAAGCTTCGTGCTGGTGACTAATGTGAGTTTCAATGGGTGCCAATTGGGGAAGGGAAAGGAGCCATTTGAGTTGGTGATAAAGTAAAAATTTATGAGCAAAGAAGTTTGTGCATATTGGGGCAAAAAGGTGCAGCATGAGCACGTTCTACAATTTTACCTTCAACCTTTTCCTGACCGTGTAATGTATATATGCAGTGATGAGGGGGGTTGGCCTTAAAGTGGGGTGCCCCCTAAAAAAAAAAAAAATGAAAAGTCAGCAGCTACAAATACTGCAGCTGCTGACTTTTAATAATCGGACACTTACCTGTCCCAGGGTCCAGCGATGCGGGGGAACGAAGCCCCCCCCTTGTTCCCCGATCCGCTCGCCGTGATACGCCGCGTAGTCATCTGAGACACGTGACAGGTCCCAGATGACTGTGCAGCGCCGAGGGGAAGTGATGTCAGTGCCCGGGCACTGAAGGTGGCAGACTACGGGGGACCCCCTACCAACAGGCATTTAGAGGTGAGTAAAAAAAAAATATTTTTTCCAATTTTATTTATTTTATGATTTTTAAGCTATTTTTTTTTTGGTGGAAACACAACAAGCTGGCCATACACCATTCCATTTTCTTTAGATTTACCTTCAACTATGTAGTACAAGGGCCTGCCTTGATTGCATACAAATTAAAAGTGTTTACGTTTGACCTCCTTTTTATATGGTTTTGGTAAATCTAAAGGAAAGTTGTACAAGAGAATTGTATAATGTATGGCCAGCCTTATAGTGATCCTAAACGGAGAAGTGTTAATTGCCATAATCCCTTCACATAAATCGTACTATATTTATCATGGCACTGTGTTTTTTTTTTTTTTTTTCCTTTCCATCTCTAAATACCTCCTGCAGCGCTGTTGTGTGGTCACATGATCTTCCCGTGTTCTTTGGAATTTGCAGGGAGTGATCTTTGGGAGGGGCTTCTATTACTCTGATGTATGCTCTCTACAGTGTGAGTCTGCGTCTGCACAGCCCTGATTGGGGCTGGTCTTCTGATGAACTTGCTATTTGCCTGGCTGTATCTGGAGAACCATAACAAGCATACAGCAAATGGAAGGCAGATTTCTTGTCTTAAAGAGGAAGTAAACGCTGCCTCCTTTTTTTTTTTTTTCTCCTTCTTGACCAGCGAAGTAAAGGAATAATGTGCTAGTATGCATCGCATACTAGCATATTATGTGAAACCTACCTGCAAACGAAGCCCTAGTTGTCACCGCTGGAGGCCACATCCATCTTCGCCCGTCCTTTCTTCCGGGTCCACGGACTGTGTGACTGGCTGGAGCTGCAATGACGTCGCTACCACGTATGGGCGTGGGAGTAGCCGGTCATGGCACAGGGCTCTAAAGAAACGGCATGGGTGCCCATTTCTTCAGCCGCATGCGCCGATGATGTCCTTGGCAGCATATACAATAAATATCTCCTAAACAGTGCAAGTTTAGGAGATATTTACAGTACCTATAGCTTTATGGGACAGCAGGCAGGAGAACACTTAATAACTAATTTAACTTTAAATAAGAAACTCAGACAAGTGTTGTAATAAAATAAGGCAGCGGCTGCTTTTATTATTGGTTTTAAGACAATATTTTTATTCATCATAATAAAACCAAATCAATAAACTTTACAACAACCACTACGACTCAGGCTGCATATAATATGATTGACTCCAAAACTATCCACACAATATTATAACAAAATAATATCAAATGTAAAAAACAGATTAGTCCCCCTTTTGTATAAATTATATATATATATATATATATATATATATATATATATATATATATATATATATATATATATATATATATATATATATATATATAATTTTTTTTTTCTTTTTATTTAATTATTTTTTACAAAGGTAACACCACCACATAGTTACAGCCGCGACAAAAAAGAAAAAAGGGTAGGGGAACACCACAGATCTGTCTTCTGAGGCGACTGAGCCTGACTGGACGGAACCCTTCTTATACAGCCCTATCCTGTGCTGGATCTGACCAGATTTAACCGGTCTTTATGACCAGTACCCCAAAAGCCCAGGAACGTCAGACTCTGGTCACACAGGGGTGACTTGTCAGGCGACTTAGCCGCCTGACAAGTTGCCTTCCGTTCTGTACAATGGAACCGTTCTAATAGGAGCGACTCAAGTCGCCCCCCGACTTAGAAAAAGGTTCCTGTACTACTTTGGGGGCGACTTGAGGCGACTTGCAGTGACTTCTATACAGAAGTCGTTTTGCAAGTTGCCGCTGAAGTCGCCTGAGACAGTCGCGCTGCAAGTCGTGCTGCCTCATTGTGAACCGGCTCTCACCTGTATTCCTCTCCTCAGGCCACGTGAGTACCAGGTGTCCACCTGAGAGCCTTTGCAGGCTCCCCAAAGGGGGGCTTGAAACTGCCCATCCTGCCGCTCTCCCATGAGGAAAATGGGGAATTGAAACCATCTCCCCCTTTTCCTATCATTATAGGCTTACCTATAGGTACAAACAAACCAAGGAAGTTACTTCCTCTTTAATACTTCTTCTGTGTCAGTGACTATTGAAGCCAAAGCATGCACAGGACATTCGGGCAACTGCTTTTTCCAGATGATCGGCCCTACAGCCTTCATATTTCTATTGGCTCACCCGCTTTTCCTCTTGTGTATCATAGTAATCTCCCTGATATATGATCATCTGTGTGACGAATACATTGATTTTTTCCCCTGTGGTGTCTGTGAGCAGTACATTGATCCTGTTGGGTTACATGATGATCCGTTTGTTAGAAACACTCTGATCATTTCCTGTGTTATATGATGATCCCGCTGTGACTAATGCATCGATCTATTTCCATGTTGCACTGTCATAACTCTAATTGCTTTCAATTAGGTCACAAAGTTGTGACAAAGATTAAATGGCACCGAGTGATGTACTGGATTCACACTGCAGGTTCAGTGCAGTGAGCATAGTACAGCAACCCACTGCAAGCAGACAGAATTCAGAATGTACTAAAGTGGAGCTAAACTGTATTCCAAAAAAAGCTCTAACAGAGCCCTCTGATTCCTCCTGTAACAAATTGTAATGTAATTGTAATGTCTGCCTTTATTTTGTTAAGTGCTGCACAAACTGTTGGCGCTATATAAAACCTGTATAATAATAATTACAATTAAAGGATGCTATGAATAACTGTCACAGTTGCTTATGCTCTCAACCAACCTGTCAAGCCATCAAATGGACGATGTCATAACTAATTACGTGCAGCACCATGGCAAGTGCAGATCAAACAGAAGCCAACATGGGAGCTTCCTTGGTTGTAATGGATAAAGCCTGGTACACATGGGCCGAATATCGGCCGGTTCAACAGAAACCAGACAACATTTGGCCTGTGTACACCAGCCTGTCTGACTAAGGCCCCTTTCACACTGGGGCGGGAGCGGCGGCGATGGTAAAGCAGCGCTATAATTAGCGCTGCTTTACCGTCGTTTTACCCGCGGTATTCGGCCGCTAGCGGTGCGGTTTTAACCCCCGCTAGCGGCCGAAAAAGGGGTTAAAATCCACTGTAGCGGCGCTATTGCAGCGGTATTACCGCGGTGTCCCATTGAAATCAATGGGTAGGAGTGGTGAATACACGGCTCCTATACCGCTCCAAAGATGCTGCTAGCAGGACTTTTTTGACCGTCCTGCTAGCGCACCGCTCCAGTGTGAAAGCCCGCCGGATTTCACACTGGAGTGAATGGGGCCGGATTTTTTCAGGCGCTATTTTTAGCGCTGTACCGCCTGAAAAACGCCCCAGTGTGAAAGGGGTCTAAAGCCGGCCTAACGAGCATGTTGGAAAACCAGCATCCGATCAGTGCTGGCAGCAAATTGCTGTGAATGCTGACAGGTGTGTTCTGGTGGCTGCGGGGCAGGGTGGGGTGAAGTCCGAGCAGTCCCCCTGTCGGAACATAGCTCAGCGGGGAGATCACTTTACTAATATTGGATAGTTAATACAGCAAGCGCCTGTTTTTTTTTTTTTTTTTTTTCCCTTCAGCCCGCTCAGTTGAACGAAAAAAAAAAAAAAATGATAGTGTAGTGTGTACCAGGCTTAAACTTGATGGACTTTTTTCAACCTGACTATGTAACTAGGTAAGCTTAAGGCTTAGTTCCGCTTTAACCACTTGGCGACCATGGCACGGCTGGGCGAAACAACGTTATCTAATGTCGCTTTACCCTGTGGCCACTAGGGGGCGCTTGCTCTCCCCCCGAGCCCATGCAAGTGCCCGGTGGTCACGATCACCGCCGGGCTCCCGCGATCGCTCGGGCACACGGAGAACCCTGGATCTGTGTGTGTGTGTGTGTAAACAAACAGTTTCCGGGTTTTCTCTGAGGAGAGAAGAGACAGTTTGTCTGTTCATACAGAGTCGGAACAGCGATGTGTCATCTGCCCTGCACGGTCCCCTCCCCCCTTCAGTTAGAACACAAACTAGGGAACACATTAACCCCATTGATCGCCCCCTACTGTTAACCCCTTCACTGCCAGCAAATTTTTTACAGTAATCAGTGCATTTTCTATAGCATTGATCACTGTATTAATGCCAATAAATGCCAATGGTCCCAAAAATGGTCAAAATTGTCTGATGTGTCCGCCATAATGTTGCAGTTCCGATTTAAAAATCGCAGATCGCCGCCATTACTAGTAAAAAAAAAATTACTAATAAAAATGCCATAAAACTATCCCCTATTTTGTAGACGCTATAACTTTTGCACAAACCAATCAATATATGCTTATTGCGATTTTTATTATTTTTTTTTTTTACCAAAAAGATGTAGAATACATATCGGCCTAAACTGAGGAAAAAAAAAAATGTATATATATTTTTGGGGGACATTTATTACAGCAAAAAGTAAAAAATAATGCTTTTCTTTTTCAAAATTGTCGCTCTTTTTTTGTTTATAGCGCAAAAAATAAAAACTGCAGAGGTGATCAAATACCACCAAAAAAAAGCTCTATTTGTGGGGGAAAAAAAGGACGTCAATTTTGTTTGGGTGCAACGTCGCACGGCGGCACAATTGTCAGTTAATGCGACGCAGTGCTGAATAGCAAAAAGTGCTCTGGTCAGGAAGGTCATACCTGGTTGATTCTGTCAGTCACCTTTCTTCCTTGTTCTAAACTGACCACACACAGCACAAAAGCTGATCTGTGTGGTCAGTTTACACCCTTTGGCTGACCATTCAAAGGACAGTGCACATACCACATGCCTATCCAATGGCAGCCTGCCTCTGATAAATGCCCCTTCTTAAGCTGACCATACACCAGTTGAACGGTTTTATGGAAATTCTTCTTCGTAGCATTTGATCTAATCATCCATTGAGCCAGCTAATTTTGTTCAAAAAACGTAAAAATTTTCTCGACCTGCTACTTCATCGGAATCTAAGACATATTGATCAGGTTTCTTTCATGCCTAGAACATGCTCATTATGAAATGTATGATTTGTCCCTAATGAAAACCAAACTCACAGTTGAAATGTAATTTGAGAAAAAAAATTCAATCCTGATCCTTCAAATTTTCTCCTCATTACAGTTGTAAACGATTGTCCCCAATAACCATTAGAAAATGTTTACTTTAAGAACATACGTTTGATTTTTTAATTGTTAGTGGGGGTCAAATTGATCGTTTTTGATTGTAGTGATAAAAGATTTGGAGGAGCAAGATGGACTTTTTTTCTTCCAAATTACATTCATTCCAGAATTTGAATGTTAAAAGAGAAGTATGGCTAAAGCTTTTTTGGCCATACTTCTCTTCTAGGTCATAGGACTGCACTTACTTTTGCTCTCTTGTAACCCAGAGTCAGATGAAAACCAGCTAACTTCACAGAGCCGCTCCAGGTTCTGGAAGGATCCCGACCGTATTGTCGGGGTCCACCCAGCCACCTGACTTGACAGCTTGCTCTGGTTCTCATCATCTGAGAGTCAAAGCCAGTTGCTCTTATCCCTCTCCAGCCGAACAGTCCACTGAGCACTGGAGGGGCACAATGTTCTTAGACTAAGGCCCCATGCACATGAGACGCTGTTAAACGCGCGTTCAGAGGCTGTTGGACACTTTTTTTTTTTTTTAACTGCCCCTGGACTCATGCAATGTTATCCTATGTGTCCATGTACACAGTCCTCGTTTTTTTCCCATTTTTATGCAGTTGCGTTTAACCTCTTTTTTCCAGAAGCAAAAAAATGGGTTCAGGCACTTTGCTTTTCCACGCTTCAGACGCAAAACGCGTCTAAACACGGCACCCGCGTTTATCCATGTTTGCGTTTATAAGTGCTTTTAAAGGACCCCAATTTTTTGGACCAGAAAACTCAGAAATATGATGGTAAACCATAAAAAATACTAAAACAATTGGTTTAAAATGTCGTAATTACTTTAGATAGTTCATAGAGCATATATACTCACTGATGCAATGCCATAAAAAAAACTCTATTTTTTTTAGGTGGCTTAGACAATGAGGAATGCCTCCACTTCTTTGCCCCAACCCTTCATCCAATTTCTAATCTAATCAGTGACTCCACCTAGTCTGACCAAAGCATAGCAATGTCTTTTTTTCACAAAAAAAAAACCTGCATACCAATATCTAGCCAACCCCCCACCATGTTTGTGAAATATCCAACGGACATTCGCTGTGCCATCAACGGATGCATCGGCGTCTCGTGTGCATTGGGCCTTAGAGCGGGGGATAGCTGCATGGAGGGCAAGTATGTATGTGTCAGTATATAGCCCAATCTTCTCCTTTTTCCAAGTAGTAAGAACTTTTGAAGTACTTTCAAACAACATACAGTATGTCAAGTCATTGAATGTACTGAGAATTTTCATACAAATAATCATATGTACGTTTACTTGAAATTCCATTACTATATAGCCAGCCTAATACATGTCCTCCAAAGTCTTCAAGATACTGAAGTTTAACTGTTTTCCTTGTCTTTTTATGCAGGCAACCAGACAAATTGGTTGTGGTGTGGACAAGAAGGAGCCGAAGGAAATCATCTAAGGTGAGAAGAAATTTATAAGACTGTATGAATTGCTTGCAATGTTAAAAACATTTATCCATAATGTGACGTTGATGATATAACACATTTATATCCACCATAAAAATGTTTATATAAGTTTTCCAATTTGACATCCATGGACCTTGGTACAGACGCCATGGGATACTTGTTCCATATTAATCCAGTACCTCTGCAATGCTACAAGAACTCACTGACTATCCATATTCTGAATGTGGCCCGTGTCTGCATTTCTGATTTCTGTCTGTAAACCTCTCCACTGACTTTAAAGTGTTTGTAACCCCAAAAGAAAACAAATTGATCCTGTTTCCTTAAAGCATGCATAACAGCACAGTGCTTGTGCTGTGTAATTTGGCCTCCTGTAACACATGAAATATCTGGCTGATCCTGCCTGGCTATGCCCTCCTCCCTGTAAACTGACCACGGTTTATCATGGCTGCTGAGCCCTGACACTGTGGTCAGTTTACATGCCTTCGTCATCCACAACTCTTCTGTCCTCCTCTCCCCCCCCCCCTTTCCTCCCTGCCTGTCAGCTAGTCTGTGTCACTATGCTCCCCACCCCTTCCCTTTTTGCTGCTATAATAACTATTACAAACATACCATCCCCTCTGTCCGCTAACATTATCTGTCCTAGTGTCTGTGCTGAAAAATAAATGCAGATTATACCTTATATCAGAGCGTCTCCTGACGCTCACGTGGCTCCTCGGCTCGCTCTCCTCCCCTGCTGACGTCAGCGGAAGGACTCGGCCCCACCTACTATAGCTGTCAGCTGGGGAGAGGAGAGAGCCAAGGAGTCATGTGAGTGATGGGAGCCGCTCTGATATAAGGTATAATTGTCTTTTTTTTTTTTCAGCACAGGCACTGGGACAGATAATGTTGGCTAACAGAGGGGATGGGATGTTTTGTAGTACAGTGGCTTAACAACCGCTTTAAGGAAAGTTTGGCGGTTACACTCCATAATAGAGAAGACCAATTAAGGTACACCGTGCTTCCATGGATGGTTTATATGTGCTGTTCTTAGTACATAGACTTAGACCTCATACACAATTTCTGCCTCTAAATGCTCCTGTCTCTAAGGCCCCTTTCACATTGAGGCGCTTTGCAGGCGCTAAAGTTCTAAAAAATAGCGCCTGCAAAGCGCCTTCAAACAGCAGCTGCTGTCTCTCCAGTGTGAAAGCCCGAGGGCTTTCACACTGGAGCAGTTCGCTTGCAGGACGCTGAAAAATGTCCTGTAAGCCGCATCTTTGGAGCGCTGTAGGAGCGGTGTATTTACCGCTCCTAAAGCGACCCTTCCCATTGAAAACAATGGGGTAGCGCTCCAAACCCGCCTGCAAATCGCCGCTGCAGCGGCGCTTTGCGGGCGGTTTTAACCCTATATCGGCCGCTAGCGGGGGAAAAGCGCAGCTGAAACTACGGTAAAGCGCCACTAAATATAGTGCCGCTTTACCGCCAGCGCGCCAAGCTCCTCAGTGTGAAAGTAGCCTAAGGCTCGTGTGCAGACATAAAGGCTAACATGGAGGGGCATTTAGAGGCAGAAAAAAATGTCAAATGCCCTTAAAGTGAAATTAAAGTCTTGTGTTTTTGGGTTTAAAAATAACAAACATTTTATACTTACCTGTTCTGTGCAGTGGCTTTGCACAGAGCAGCCCAAACCCTCCTTCTCGGGTCCCTTGTCAGCACTCCTTGTCCCTCCCTCCTGCCGAGTGCCCCCGTAGCAAGCAACTTGCTATGGGGGGCACCTGAGCCGAGCCGCTGCTCTGTGTCCATTCAGACATGGAACTGTTGCTCTGCCCTGTCCTCTCTCTCCTCATGGGCTCACTGACGAGGAAGAAAGAGTCCCAGACAGCTGAGGATCTCGTGCAACATTGCTGGATTGAGATGGGGCTCAGGTGAGTATTAGACCCCTTTCACATTGCGCCATTTCCGGCGTCAGCGATAAAGCAGCGCTATTTTTAGCGCCACTTTACCGTCGTTTTAGCGGCGCTATTCGACCGCTAGCGGGGCGGTTTTTAACCCCCCGCTAGCGGTCGAAAAGGGGTTGAATCTGCCCGAAAACCCCCTGCCGGTATCGCAGCGCTGCTCCATTGATTTCAATGGGGAGCAGCGGTGGAGGACCGGTGAGTTCACTGCTCCAAAGAAACTGCTGGCAGGACTTTTTCTGACGCCTTGCCAGCGCGCCCTCTGGCTTTCACACTGGAGTGAATGGAGCAGCTGTTTTAGGGCGGTTTGCAGGCACTATTTTGTAACGCTATAGCGCCTGCAAAACGCTCCAGTGTAACAGGGGTCTTAGGGGGGCTTCTGCACACAGGTTTTTATCTTAATGCATAGAATAGCATTAAGATAAAAAAAAAAAAAAAAAAAAACCTTCTGCCTTTAGAGCCACTTTAAAGCGATATTTTTGATGCCCAGTATGCATAAGGCATTAATATATTCTTAGCTGACGGAGTGGAGATTCTCTTTGGGACCCGCATTTCCAGAGTGCCCCTTTGCTTCTCCACCTACTGTACTTACTAGGGAATGAGGGCACTTAATTAAAACTTGTACATTGTACTTACCATGATACTTATTTTCCTTTTGTTCCAAGATGAGAGAAGTTGTGATAGGCCCGTTAACTGCATGAGGTATCTTATTAATTCTTTGGTGGTTGGAGGTGCGCCACGGCTTGAGCATCCTTTTGATCATAAAAAAATTTGTGTATTACTTTTTATTTATTTTCCCTACCCTACGGGGGTTAATGCTTTTCTATAACATAAGCCTTCCTGTTCTGTGGCAGCAATGTAAACATGTGAATGTACAATACGATCTGCACTTCTGATGTGGAGTGTTTTTTAAGTGCACAATGTATTAAATAAAGAAAAACAAAAAGTTTATATAATGAGCCTTTATTTTTTCCAACTTTTATCAGAGAGTGACCCAAGTAGATATAATAGTGTTGATGCATGAAAAGTATACTGTAGGAAAGTGTACGGTTGTCTTTAATAACAAATCAGAACAAATCAAAATGTATTTTTCAATCCTGGATTGCGGTAATGTCAGTTGGAACTCATTTTTAGCCCTAGTTCACACCAGTGCGACTTGACCGCGTAAAGTTGCATGATAAGTCACACGAGCGACTTTGAAAAAGGTTCCTGCACTATTTCTGTGCGATTTCACTTGCATTGACATCTGTTAAATGAAGTCGCACAGATGTCAGCAAGCCACACATGAAATTTCACTGATAATCAGCTTTGAAGTCACGCTGAAGTAGCGCGACTTCAAAGCCGCACTTGTGTGAACCAGGGCTTTCTTGGGACATGGATAGCTCAAATCCTAGATGGAGCTTGAGGTCAGCTCAATGTAGATAACCTTATCTTGTCTATTGTTTGGAAAACCTTGTTTCTGCTTACATTTTGTATATGTTCATGGGGGCTGCCATATTTGCTCATTACACATGCAGGTTCTGGGCTTTGCATTGCAGTTCTGTTCTTTTGATTTTTTTTTTTTTAGTGTTGCTTTTCAAAATGACTCATTGCAAATGTTCTCCTTGTGCCTGATACTTCTCTCCACAGTTGTTAGCAAAGGCAGATGGTCCCCATCTAGTGTATTTTCTGCATATCTCTATATTAAAACCAACCAACCAAAACTAATTATTTTTTAGTTTTGGATTAATAATTGGGAAAATTAGAACCTCTGCCTTTTTTTATTTTATTTCGGTGTCCCCTGGAAGTGGATGTAAAGGGGGGAAAGCATTTCTATTTGAATAGAAAGTAGTAACAAATCCAACATTTTACAGTTGTAACCAGAAAATGAAATGAGGGAAACGTTTTGGCACTTTGGAGAGAAATCATTGTGCCTCGTTTTTCTCAAACTGGAAATATAAGGAAAGCCAACAGAAAAAAAAAAAAAAAAAATCTACTTTTATCACTGGAGTGATTAATTGAATATGAAAACAGTTGGCCATTGATTGGAGTACTGCTGGTGACTGTCTTGGCAAATGGGGTCCTACAATGCCTACATCTTATGGCCCATGCGTCATTGTACCTCTACTTCTGTGCTCTGTCTGTGTTTTACAATAGAAGTCTAATGTGCTTTGCGCACATTACCCGCTCTCCTACAGATGGACATTGTTGCAGTGTATCCATTGTACAGTTGGAGTTGGTTTACTTCAATAAAACACTGCCATGTGACCAAGGTAGCACTGGAGAGTCTAGAATCCAGTAAGGGCTCACCTTCCCCCCCCCCCCCTCAATGGCTGTTGAGCTGCGTTGATTGCTATAGCAATTCCCAAACTTCTTACTATGGGGGCCACATCGTATATTTCAGAATTATTTACAGGTCAAAAAAAATAATCAGTTTTGGAATTGAATGTATAACATTTAACTTATTTAAGAGGTCCTCCACTACATCCAGGAGTGCCCAGCAGAGTCCCTCCCACCCCCTTTTTATCTGGGTCTGTCCAGAAGATACCACCCCCCCCTTTTAAATCCGGGAGTGGCCAGCACATCCCCCTCCACCTTTAAATCTGGGAGTGCCCAGCAGACCCCCCCCCTACACCCAGAAGTGCCCTAACAGCCCCCCCCTTACATTTTAGAGTACCCAGCAAAGTATCCCCCCCCTTACATTGTAAGTGCCCAGTAGAGTCACAAGACTGCTATATACTGCTGATGAGAAAAGATATTTAGAAGTTTATATTTCCTAAAATAATTGCATTTCCATGTGCTGTGTACTGTGGGAGACCAGATATAGTGAATGCCGGGTCCTGGGTTTAGTAACACTTTAAGGCACATGTGTCAAACTGGCAGCCCTCTAGCTGTTGCGGAAATACAAGTCCCATGAGCCATTGCAAGAATGACAGTTACAAGCATGAGTCCCACAGGCTGAGGCATGATGGGACTTGTAGTTCCACAACAGCTGGAGGGCCGCCCGTTTGACACCCCTGCTTTAAAGTGGGGTGCCCCTTAAAAAAAAAAAAAAAAAAATATTAAAAGTCAGCAGCTACAAATACTGCAGCTGCTGACTTTTAATAATCGGGACACTTACCTGTCCCAGGGTCCAGCGATGCAGGGGATCGAAGCCCCACTCGTTCTCCGCTCCACTCGGCGGCGCCGGCATTCTTACTGTGGGCACCCGGCTGTGCTTCACAGCCGGGCACCCACTGCGCTTGCGATACGCCGCGCAGTCATCTGGGACCTGTCACGTTTCCCAGATGACTGCGCCGAGGGGAAGTGATGTCACCAGCCCGGGCACTGAAGGCGGAAGACTACGAGGGACCCTCTAGCAACAGGCATTTAGAGGTGAGTAAAACATTTTATTTTTTTTCCTCCACGTATTTATTTATTTTTTTTAGGAATTTTAAGATATTTTTTTTTTTTTTTGGCTGGTGGTGGAAACACCGCTTTAAGGTATCTGTGAAAAGGTTCAGCCTACCAACAACTGCTAGTGGAAGTTGTCACTGTGCTTGGAAAGCCTATTAAGTCCTATAATCTCATGTATATCAGCTTTATTGTTTTGTTTCTCCAGAGACTTATGTATTATTTCCAATAATAATGACATTTTTATCTCTTATTTCCCATGAGATGTGTTTACAATCTGTGCTTCTTTTTGCATCTCGGCAGCTTTAGAGCATGTTGTGGATTTTATGATATAGCAATAAATATTATTAGACAAAAATGTGTAAGGAATAAAGTATACATATTTTCAAACAGCAGTTCACTGTTTTGGGGAAATTCAAAACTGGATTATGAGCTGTGATTATCTATGGAATAGTTTTTTTTTATTTTTTATATTTTCTAAAAATTATACTAAGAATTAGAGAATCAATATGAGGTGTGTGACCTTAAAATGTCGGTGCCTAGCCAATAATCAGCGTATTTGGGTCAATTTACCTAAAGCAGAACTACACTGCATCTGAGCACCACAAACCAAAAAAGCAATTTAATAAATTTTTATTATTTAAAGCAAACTCCCCCATCCATCCATGTCTCCATGCTTTATTTTGCTGAGAAATCGTTTTGCAAAACCCCCCCTAGTTTTTCTAGTCATGGCCATCTTGAGTAAGGGCAGAGGATTTATGTAGCATTTACTTTCTAGAATCCATCTGCCCATAGCTCAGGCATGCAGGCAGGAGAGTGTGCTTCACCGAGAAAACCTTGCTGCCTCTTTATTTTTGGGATGTGTAACATCATTTGCCTAGGCCTGGAAAACAGGAAGTATCTTAAGAAATGTAAAAAAAAAAATGTTATTCTATTTACTAATGCTAGCAGCATGAGGATTAGAAATAGTAAAGGTTGATTGAGAGAGTGAAGTTCTGCTTTAAAGAATACAGTGTGCACTGAATAAAGTGAATATTTACCGAGCTTGGTAAATAAGTTAGTTTGTTACCCTAAAAATAAAAACACAGATCCTGTTCCCTTAAAGCATGTTATATAGCACAGTGCTTGTGCTGTGTAATTTGGCCCCTTCTATCACCTAAAAAAAACTGGCTGATCCTGCCTGTTTCTGCCCTCCCCCTGTAAACTGACCACGGTTTATCATGGCTGCTGAGCCCTGACACTGTGGTCCGGTTACGTGCCTTCATCATCTGCAGCCCTGCTCTGTCCTTCTTTGTCCTCCTCCCCCTCCCCCCGCCTGTCTGTTCTGTGTCAGTGCCCACCCCTTCCCCTTCTGCTGCTCTCATGACTACAAAAAAAAAAACTCCCATCCCCTCTGTAACATAACGTTGTGTCCCTGTACCTCTGTTATATAAAAAAAAAAAGCCACTGATCTGTACCTTATATCAGAGTGTCTCCCGGCGCTCACGTGACTCCTCGCTCTCTATCCTTGGCTGAT
>CM053028.1:95699054-95756554 GCA_028564925.1 Lithobates sylvaticus
TCCCGCTCCAAAGATGCTGCTAGCAGGACTTTTTTGTCATCCTGCTAGCGCACCGCTCCAGTGTGAAAGCCCGCCGGCTTTCACACTGGAGTGAATGGGGCAGGATTTTTTCATGCGGTGAACAGGCGCTATTTTTAGCGCTGCACCGCATGAAAAACGCCCCGGTGTGAAAGGGGCCTAATACTTCTTCTGTGTCAGCGACTATTGAAGCCAAAGCATGCACAGGACATTCGGGCAACTGCCATTTTCCAGATGATCGGCCCTACAGCCTTCATATTTCTCTTGGCTCACCCGCTTTTCCTTTTTGTGTATCATAGTAATCTCCCTGATATATGATCATCTGTGTGACGGATACATTGATTTTTTTCCCCTGTGGTGTCTGTGAGCAGTACATTGATCCTGTTGGGTTACATGATGATGCGTTTGTTAGAAACACTCTGATCATTTCCTGTGTTATATGATGATCCCACTGTGACTAATGCATCGATCTATTTCCATGTTGCACTGTCATAACTCTAATTGCTTTCAATTAGGTCACAAAGTTGTGACAAAGATTAAATGGCACCGAGTGATGTACTGGATTCACACTGCAGGTTCAGTGCAGTGAGCATAGTACAGCAACCCACTGCAAGCAGACAGAATTCAGAATGTACTAAAGTGGAGCTAAACTGTATTCCAAAAAAAGCTCCAACAGAGCCCTCTGATTCCTCCCGTAACAAATTGTAATGTAATTGTAATTTCTGCCTTTATTTTGTTAAGTGCTGCGCAAACTGTTGGCGCTATATAAAACCTGTATAATAATAATTACAATTAAAGGATGCCATGAATAACTGTCACAGTTGCTTATGCTCTCAACCAAACTGTCAAGCCATCAAATGGACGGTGTCATAACTAATTACGTGCAGCACCATGGCAAGTGCAGATCAAACAGAAGCTAACATAGGAGCTTCCTTGGTTGTAATGGATAAAGCCTGGTACACATGGGCCGAATATCTGCCGGTTCAACAGAAACCAGACAACATTTGCCCTGTGTACACCAGCCTGTCTGAATAAAGCCGGCTTAACAAGCATGTTGGAAAACCAGCATCCGATCAGTGCTGGCAGCAAATTGCTGTGAATGCTGACAGGTGTTTTCTGGTGACTGGGGGGCAGGGTGGGGTGAAGTCCGGGCAGTCTGGGCAGTCCCCCTGCCAGAACACAGTAGCTCAGTGGGGAGATCACTTTACAAATACTGGATAGTTAATTCAGCAAGCGCCTCCATTTTTTTTTTCCCTTCAGCCCGCTCAGTTGAACGGAAAAAAAAAATGATAGTGTAGTGTGTACCAGGCTTAAACTTGATGGTCTTTTTTCAACCCGACTATGTATTTATGTAAGCTTAAGAGGGCTTAGTTCCATTTTAACCACTTGCCGACCACATCTGCCGCAGTTGTACTGCGGCAGAATGGCACGGCTGGGCGAAACAACGTTATGTAACGTCGCTTCACCCTGTGGCCACTAGGGGGTACGTGCGCTCGCCCCCCGAGCCGATGCGAGTGCCCGGCGGTCGCGATAATGGAGAGCCCGGGATCTGTGTGTGTAAACACACAGTTTCCGTTTTTTTCGGAGGGGAGAAGAGACAGATCGTTTGTTCATACAGAGTATGAACAGCGATCAGTCATCTCCCCTTCACAGTCCCCTCCCCCCTTCAGTTAGAACACAAACTAGGGAACACATTAACCCCATTAACCCCCCCTCTAGTGTTAACCCCTTCACTGCCAGTGCCATTGTAATTAGTGCATTTTCTATAGCATTGATCGCTGTATTAATGCCAATGGTCCCAAAAATGTGTCAAAATTGTCCGATGTGTCCGCCATAATGTTGCAGTCCCGATAAAAATTGCAGATCGCCGCCATTACTAGTAAAAAAAAAAATACTAATAAAAATACCATAAAACTATCCCCTATTTTGTAGACGCTATAACTTTTGCACAAACCAATCAATATACGCTTATTGCAATTTTTTTTTTTTTTTTTTTTACTAAAAAGATGTAGAAGAATACATAGCGGCCTAAACTGAGGAAAAAAATCATTTTTTTTTTTATATTTTTGGGGGATATTTATTACAGGAAAAAGTTAAAAATAATGTGTTTTTTTTTTTTTCAAAATTGTCGCTCTTTTTTTGTTTATAGCGCAAAAAATAAAAACTGCAGAGGTTATCAAATGCCACCAAAATAAAGCTCTATTTGTGGGGAAAAAAAAGGACGTCAATTTTGTTTGGGTGCAACGTCGCACGACGGCGCTATTGTCAGTTAAAGCGACACAGTGCCGAATCGCAAAAAGTGCTCTGGTCAGGAAGGGGGTAAAATCTTCCGGGGCTGAATCAGTTAAAGTGTATGTTAACCTAAAAAAATGTCTTTTTTTTTTTTTTTTTGTGTGTTTGTGTTCAGATATGTGTATTTTAAAAATCAGTCTCTATCATTTTCATGTACTTATGCCATCTGAAGTACCTGGTTGATTCTGACAGTCACCTTTTTCTTTTTTGTTCTAAACTGACTACACACACAGCACAAAAGCTGATCTGTGTGGTCAGTTTACATCCTTTTGGCTGACTATTCAGAGGACAGTGCACATACCACATGCCTAACCAATGGCAGCCTGCCTCTGATACATGCCCCTTCTTAAGCTGACCATACACCAGTTGAACAGTTTTATGGAAATTTTTCTTCGTAGCATTTGATCTAGTCATCCATTGAGCCAGCTAATTTTGTTCAAAAAAATTAAAATTTTTCTCGACCTGCTACTTCATTGGAATCTAATGCCGTGTACACACGGTCGGAATTTCCGATGGAAACAGTCCGATGGGAGCTTTTCATCGGATTTTCCGACCGTGTGTGTGCCCATCTGTCTTTTTCTGTCAGAATTTCAGACGGACTTTGGATTGAGAACCTGTTCTTAATTTTTCTGACGGAAAACCTTTCTATCGGATTTTCTGATCGTGTGTATGCAATTCCGCCACACAAAATTCCGACGCATGCTCGGAAACCATTCGACGCATGCTCAGAAGCATTAAACTTCCCTTTTTTTTAGTGCAGTCAAATGTGTTGTATGCCGTGGTGTTATTGACTATCGGAATTTGGTGTGACCGTGTGTAGGCAAAACAGTTTGAGCGAAATTCCGTCAGAATTCCGACGGGAAAACCATCAGAGCTTTTTCCGACGAGAATTCCGACCGCGTGTATGCGGCATAAGACCTATTGATCAGGTTTCTTTCATGCCTAGAACATGCTCATTATGAAATGTATGATTTGTCCCTAATGAAAACCAAATTCACAGTTGAAATGTAATTTGAGAAAAAAAAATTCAATCCTGATCCTTCAAATTTTCTCATCATTACAGTTGTAAACGATTGTCCCCAATAACTATTAGAAAATGTTTACTTTAAGAACATACGTTTGATTTTTTATTTGTTAGTGGGGGTCAAATTGATCGTTTTTGATTTGTAGTGACAAAAGATTTGGAGGAGCAAGATAGACTTTTTTTTCTTCCAAATTACATTCATTCCAGAATTGAATGGTAAGAGAAGCTTTTTTCTCTTCTAGGTCACAGGACTGCACTTACTTTTGCTCTCTTGTAACCCAGAGTCAGATGAAAGACAGCTGACATCACAGAGCCGCTCCAGGTTCTGGAAGGATCCCAACTGTATTGTCGGGGTCCACCCAGCCACCTGACTTGACAGCTTGCTTTGGTTCTCATCATCTGAGAGTCGAAGCCAGTTGTTCTTACCCCTCTCCAGCAGAACAGTCCACTGAGCACTGGAGGGGCACAATGTTCTTAGACTAAGACCCCATACACACTATTAGATTTTCTGCAGATTTTTGTCTTCAGATTTACCAAAACCATGTAGTGCAAGGGCCTGCCTGATTTCAGATTGGAGTACTTTCAAGCAACATATGTCAAGTCATTGAATGTTCTGAGAATTTTCATACAAATAATCATATGTACATTTACTTGAAATTCCATTACTATATAGCCAGCCTAATACATGTCCTCCAAAGTCTTCAAGATACTGAAATGTAACTGTTTCCTTGTCTTTTTATGCAGGCAACCAGACAAATTGGTTGTGGTGTGGACAAGAAGGAGCCGAAGGAAATCATCTAAGGTGAGAAGAAGTTTTTAATTGCTTGCAATGTTAAAAACATTTATCCATAATGTGACATTGATGATATAACACATTTATGTTATATCCACCATAAAAATGTTTATATAAGTTTTCCAATTTGACATCCATGGACCTTGGTACAGACGCCATGGGATACTTGTTCCATATTAATCCAATACCTCTGCACTGCTACAAGAACTCACTGACTATCCATATTCTGAATGTGGCCCGTGTCTGCGTTTGTGATTTCTGGAAGCAAACCTTTCCACTGACTTTAAAGTAAAGAAAAAAAAAAAAAATGATCCTGTTTCCTTAAAGCATGCATAACAGCACAGTGCTTGTGCTGTGTAATTTGGCCTCCTGTAACACCTGAAATATCTGGCTGATCCTGCCTAGCTATGCCCTCCTCCCCTGTAAACTGACCACGGTTTATCATGGCTGCTGAGCCCTAACACCGTTTTCAGTTTATGTGCCTTCGTCATCCACAACTTTCCTGTCCTCCTCTCCTCCCCCCTTCCCTTCCTGCTGTTATAATAACTATTACGAACATACCATCCCCTTTGTTAGCTAACATGATCTGTCCTTGTGTCTGTGCTGAAAAAAAAATGCAGATTATACCTTTATATCAGAGCGTCTCCCAGTGCTCATGTGGCTGCTTGGCTCTCTCTCCTCCCCTGCTGACATCAGCGGGAGTGCTCGCCCCAGCCCGCTATAGCTGTCATCCGGGGAGAGGAGAGAGCCAAGGAGTCACGTGAGTGATGGCAGCCGCTCTGATATAAGATATAATTGTAATTTTTTATTTATTTTTTCAGCACAGGCACTCGGACAGGTAATGTTAGCTAACAGAGGGGATGGGATATTTGTAGTACAGTGGCTTAACAACCGCTTTAAGGAAAGTTTGACGGTTACACTAATACCATAATAGAGACCAATTAGGGGACACCTGGCTTCCATAGTTGGTTTATATGTGCTGTTCTTAGTACATAGACTTGGGCCTCATACACAATTTATGCCTCTAAATGCTCCTGTCTCTAAGGCTCGGTTCACGTATGAGCAGCATGCCACTCACAGCAGGGGTCCGCTGCGTGCTGGTTCACCGCTTCAGGTCTGATTTCAGTGCTGAATTTTGTGCTGAATTCGGACCTGAAACTGACCAAAAGACGCACAGTTTCTGCAAAACGCACCAGACCTGCTGCAGAGATATGTGAACCAGCTCCTATAGAGAGCTGGTCAAAATCTCCTGCTATTGCGAATCCGCATCCAAATCGCAATGGTGTGAACCCCCACCTAAATGCCTGTAAGCGCTTATTTGTGTGCAGACGTAAAGGCTAACATGGAGGGGCGTTTAGAGGCAGAAAAAAGTGTCAAATGCCCTTAAAGTGATATTAAAGTCTTGTGTTTTTGGGTTTAAAAATAACAAACATGTTATACTTACCTGCTCTGTGCAGTGGTTTGCACAGAGCAGCCCAGACCCTCCTTGCCGGCACTCCTTGTCCCTCCCTCCTGCTGAGTGCCCCCATAGCAAGCTGCTATGAGGGCACCCGAGCCGAGCCGCTGCTCTGTGTCCATTCAGACCCGTCTTCTCTCTCCTCATTGGCTTGCTGATGAGGAAGAGTCCCGGACAGCTGAGGATCTCATGCAACATTGCTGGATTGATTGGGGCTCAGGTGAGTATTAGACCCCTTTCACACTGTGCTGCCACCGGCGTCGGCGATAAAGCAGCGCTATTTTTAATGGCGCTTTACCGTTGTTTTAGCAGGGCTATAACCCTCTGCTAGCGACCGGCGTGGCGTTTTGCCAGCGGTATCGCAGCGCTGCCCCATTGATCCAAAGAAGCTGCTGGTAGGACTTTTTCTGACGCCCTGCCAGCGCACCGCTTCAGTGTGAAAGCCCTCAGGCTTTCACACTGGAGTGAATGGAGCAGCTTTTTTAGGGCGGTTTGCAGGCGCTATAGCGCCTGCAAAACGCTCCAGGGTGAAAGGGGTCTTAGGGGGGCTTCTGCACACAGAAGGTTTTTATCTTCATGCATAAAATAGCATTAAGATAAAAAGAAACCTTCTGCCTTTAGAACCACTTTAAAGCGATGTTTTTGATGCCCAGTATGCATAAGGCCTTAGTAGTTTCTTAGCTGATGGAGTGGAGATTCTCTTTGAGACCCGCATTTCCCGAGTCCCCCCTTTGCTTCTCCACCTACTTACTAGGGAATGAGGGCACTTTAAATCAAAACGTGTACATTGTGCTGACCAGGATACTTTTTTTTCCTTTTGTCCCAAGATGAGAGAAGTTGTGATAGGCCTGTTAACTGCATGAGATATCTTATTAATTCTTTGGTGGTTGGAGGTGCGCCACGGCTTAAGCATCCTTTTGATCATAAGAAAATTTGTGTATTTCTTTTGTTTATTTTCCCTACCCTACGGGGGTTATTGCTTTTCTATAATATATAAGCCTTCCTGTTCTGTGGCAGCAATGTAAACATGTGATAGTACAATGCGATCTGCACTTCTGATGTGGAGTGTTTTTTTAAGTGCACAATGTATTAAATAAAGACAAACAAAAAGTTTATATAATGAGCCTTTATTTTTTCCAACTTTTATCAGAGAGTGACCCAAGTAGATATAATGGTGTTGATGCACGAAAAGTGTACGGTTGTCTATAATAACAAATCGGAACAAATCAAGATGTATTTTTCAATCCTGGATTGCGGTATTGTCAGTTGGAACTAATTTTTAGCCCTAGTTCACACGAGTGCGACTTGACCGCCTAAAGTTGCATGATAAGTCACACCCCAGCGACTTTGAAAAAGGTTCCTGCGCTATTTCTGTGCGATTTCACTTGCATTGACATCTGTTAAATGAAGTCGCACAGATGTCAGCAAGCCACACATGAAATTGCACTGATAATCAGCTTTGAAGTCACGCTGAAGTAGCGCGACTTCAAAGCCGCACTTGTGTGAAGCAGGGCTTTGTTGGGACATGGATAGCTCAAATCCTAGATAGAGCTTGAGGTCAGCTCAATGTAGATAACCTTATCTTGTCTATTGTTTGGAAAACCTTGTTTCTGCTTACATTTTGTATATGTTCATGGGGGCTGCCATATTTGCTCATTACACATGCAGGTTCTGGGCTTTGCGTTGCAGTTCTGTTCTTTTTGATTTTTTTTTAGTGTTGCTTTTCAAAATGACTCCTTGCAAATGTTCTCCTTGTGCCTGATACTCATCTCCACAGTTGTTAGCAAAGGCAGATGGTCCCCATCTAGTGTATTTTCTGCATATCTCTATATTAAAAGTAACCAACCAAAACTAATTATTTTTTAGTTTTGGATTAATAATTGGGAAAATTAGAACCTCTGCCTTTTTTTAT
This sequence comes from Lithobates sylvaticus, assembly GCA_028564925.1. Taxonomy (NCBI): domain Eukaryota; kingdom Metazoa; phylum Chordata; class Amphibia; order Anura; family Ranidae; genus Lithobates; species Lithobates sylvaticus. The sequence goes on from CM053028.1 coordinate 95,706,550, forward strand.
TTTATTTCGGTGTCCCCTGGAAGTGGATGTAAAGGGGGAAAGCATTTCTATTTGAATAGAAAGTAGTAACGAATCCAACATTTTACAGTTGTAACCAGAAAATGAAATGAGGGAAACGTTTTGGCACTTTGGAGAGAAATCATTGTGCCTCGTTTTTCTCAAACTGGAAATATAAGGAAAGCCAACAGCAAAAAAAAAAAAAAAAAATCTCCTTTTATCACTGGAGTGATTAATTGAATATGAAAACAGTTGACCATTGATTGGAGTACTGCTGGTGACTGTCTTGGCAAATAGGGTCCTACAATGCCTACATCTTATGGCCCATGTGTCATTGTACCTCTACTTCTCTTGTACAATAGAAGTCTAATGTGCTTTGCGCACATTACCCGTTCTCCTACAGATGGACGTTGTTGCAGTGTATCCATTGTACAGTTGGAGTTGGTTTACTTCAATAAAACACTGCCATGTGACCAAGGTAGCACTGGAGAGTCTAGGATCCAGTAAGGCCCCCCCCCCCCCCCCCCCCCCCCTCAATGACTGTTGAGCTGTGTTGATTGCTATAGCAATTCCCAAACTTCTTAGTATGGGGGCCACATTGTATATTTCCGAATTATTCACAGGTCAAAAAAAAAAATCAATTTTGGAATTGAATGTATAACATTTAACTTATTCAAGAGGTCCTCCACTACATCCAGGAGTGCCCAGCAGAGTCCCTCCCACCCCCTTTTTATCTGGGTCTGTCCAGGAGATACCACCCCCCCCCTTTTTAAATCCGGGAGTGCAGGAGTGGCCAGCACATCCCCCTCCACCTTTAAATCTGGGAGTGCCCAGCAGACCCCCCCCCCCCCCCCCCCCTACACCCAGAAGTGCCCTAACAGGGTCCCCCCCCCCTTACATTTTGGAGTACCCAGCAAAGTATCCCCCCCTTACATTGTAAGTGCCCAGTAGAGTCACAAAACTGCTATATACTGCTGATGAGAAAAAGATATTTAGCAGTTTATATTTCCTAAAATAAGTGCATTTCCATGTGCTGTGTACTATGGGAGACCAGATATAGTGAATGCCGGGTCCTGGGTTTAGTAACACTTTAAGGCACATGTGTCAAACTGGCAGCCCTCTAGCTGTTGCGGAACTACAAGTCCCATGAGCCATTGCAAGACTGACAGTTACAAGCATGACTCCCACAGGCTGAGGCATGATGGGACTTGTAGTTCCACAACAGCTGGAGAGCCGCCCGTTTGACACCCCTGCTTTAAAGTGGAGTGCCCCTTAAAAAAAAAAAAAAAAAAATTAAAAGTCAGCAGCTACAAATACTGCAGCTGCTGACTTTTAATAATCGGACACTTACCTGTCCCGGGGTCCAGCGATGCGGGGGATCGAAGCCCCACTCGTTCTCTGCTCCACTCGGCGGCGCCGGCATTCTTACTGTGGGCACCCGACTGTGGCTTCACAGCCGGGCACCCACTGCACTTGCGATATGCCGCGCAGTCATCTGGGACCTGTCACGTGTCCCAGATGACTGCACCGAGGGGAAGTGATGTCACCAGCCCGGGCACTGAAGGCGGCAGACTACGAGGGACCCTCTAGCAACAGGCATTTAGAGGTGAGTAAAACATTTTTATTTTTTTCCTCCAGTTATTTTATTTTTTTTTTTATTTTTTATTTTTTAGGAATTTTAAGATATTTTTTTTTTTTTGGTGGTGGTGGTGGAAACACCACTTTAAGGTATCTGTGAAAGGTTCAGCCTACCAACAACTGCTAGTGGAAGTTGTCACTGTGCTTGGAAAGCCTATTAAGTCCTATAATCTCATGTATATCAGCTTTATTGTTTTGTTTCTCCAGAGACTTATGTATTATTTCCAATAATAATGACATTTTTATCTGTTATTTCCCATGAGATGTGTTTAGAATCTGTGTGCTTCTTTTTGCATCTCGGCAGCTTTAGAGCATGTTGTGGATTTTATGATATAGCAATAAATATTATTAGACAAAAATGTGTAAGGAATAAAGTATACGTATTTTCAAACAGCAGTTCACTGTTTTGGGGAAATTCAAAACTGGATTATGAGCTGTGATTATCTATGGAATCGTTTTTTTTTTAATATATTTTCTAAAAATTATGCTAAGAATTCGAGAATCAATATGAAGTGTGTGACCTTAAAATGTTGGTGCCTAGCCAATAATCAGCGTATTTGGGTCAATTTACCTAAAGCAGAACTACACTGCATCTGAGCACCACAAACCAAAAAAGCAATTTAATTCATTTTTATTATTTAAAGCAAACTCCCCCATCCATCCATGTCTCCATGCTTTATTTTGCTGAGAAATCGTTTTGAAAAAACCCCCTAGTTTTTCTAGTCATGGCCATCTTGAGTAAGGGCAGAGGATTTATGTAGCATTTACTTCCTAGAATGCATCTGCCCATAGCTCAGGCATGCAGGCAGGAGAGTGTGCTTCACCGAGAAAACCTTGCCGCCTCTTGATTTTTGGGATGTGTAACATCATTTGCCTAGGCCTGGAAAACAGGAAGTATCTTAAGAAATGTAACAAAAAAAAATTGTATTCTATTTACTAATGCTAGCAGCATGAGGATTAGAAATAGTAAAGGTTGATTGAGAGAGTGAAGTTCTGCTTTAAAGAATACAGTGTGCACTGAATAAAGTGAATATTTACCGAGCTTGGTAAATAAGTTAGTTTGTTACCCTAAAAATAAAAACACAGATCCTGTTCCCTTAAAGCATGTTATACAGCACAGTGCTTGTGCTGTGTAATTTGGCCCCTTCTATCACCTAAAAAACCTGGCTGATCCTGCCTGGTTCTGCCCTCCCCCTGTAAACTGACCACGGTTTATCATGGCTGCTGAGCCCTGACACTGTGGTCCGGTTATGTGCCTTCATCATCTGCAGCCCTGCTCTGTCCTTCTCTGTCCTCCCCCCCCCCCTCCCCCCGCCTGTCTGTTCTGTGTCAGTGCCCACCCCTTCCCCTTCTGCTGCTCTCATGACTACAAAAAAAAAAAACTCCCATCCCCTCTGTAACATAACGTTGTGTCCCTGTACCTCTGTTATATAAAAAAAAAAGCCACTGATCTGTACCTTATATCAGAGTGTCTCCCGGCGCTCACATGACTCCTCGCTCTCTATCCTTGGCTGATGTCAGTGGGAGTGCTTGGCCCCCGTCCGCTATAGCGGCCAGTGGAGAGAGCCAAGGAGTCACGTGAGTGCCGGGAGACGCTCGTATATAGGTACAGATGGGCATGTTTTTTTTATATGAAACAGACACAGAGGCACGTAATGTTATGTTACAGAGCGAATGGGATGTTTTTATTATACTGGGTTAACAACCATTTTAAAGGGGATGTTAAGGCAGAAGGTTGTTTATCCTAAAGCATTCTATACATTCAGATAAAAAACCTTCTGTGTGCAGCAGTCCCCCCTAATGCTAATATCCGAATTTGACAGGTACCTGCTCCCACTTTCCTGGCGACTGCCTAGGCCAGGGGTAGGCAAACTTTTGAGCACAGTGTGCCGAAATATCACGAAAAGGATTTTTTATAAAGTAAATGTAAATGCTGTAAACTACTTAGTAGAGTAGTAGTGAGAAATTAACATCCTGCACTCTCACGCCTCAGATCAGCCTAAATTCCTGCAACTCCACACTTCAGATCAGCCCAAATTCATGCACCTTCACACCTCAGATCACTGTCCACCCTGCAAATCTGTCCCACCACTGTACCCCCCTGCACATCTGTACCACCCTGCTTTTCTGTCCCACCACTGTAACCAATGTTTGCCCTTTCTCATCTGCCCCACCACTGTACCTCCCTGCACATCTACTCCACCGCCATACCCCATGCTTTTCTCTCTCACTGCTGAACCATCTTCTCATCTGTCCTAACACTGAACTTATCTGCTCATCTGCGCCACCACTGTAACCCCCTTTCTCATCTGCCCCCTCATCTGCCCCACCACTATACCTCCTGCACATCTGTCCCACCTCTGTTCCCCCTGCTCTTCTGCCCCACCACTGTAACCCCTGCTCATGTGTTTCACCGATGTACCTCCTTTCTCCTCTGCACATCTGCCCCGCCTCTGTAATTCCCTGCTCTACTGCCCCACCTCTGTACCCCCCTGCTCTATTGCCCCACCGCTGTAAACCCCCTGCTCATCTGTCCCACCAATGTACCTCCTTTCTCCTCTGCCCCGCCAATGTACCCCCCTGTACATCTGCCCAACCTCTGTACCCCCTGCTCTTCTGCCCAACCACTGTAGCCCCCTGCTCATCTGTCCCACCAATGCACCTCCTTTCACATCTGCCCCACCGCTGTAGCCCCCTGCTCTTCTGCCCCAACACTGAACCCCCCTGCTCATCTGCCCCACTCCTGAACCCCCTTCTCATCTCTTCCACCACTATAACCCCCCTACACATCGGCCCCACCACTGTACCCTCTTCTCATCTATATGTGTGATATTCAGAGTGGTGAAAGGAAGCAGAGAATGAGACACATCTACCTGTCCTGGCACACTCATCCTGCTGATTCACCTCTCGCATCCAGCCCACGAGCTTGTATGTGATGTATGTGATGTATGTGATGTCACATACAAACATATGGAATGGATGCACAATGCTGAGCTCAGGTCAGGGGCATTTTCTGAAAGCAGTGGGCCTGTGTGCAGGATCATAAGTTGGTGCCCCGCAGCTGAGAAAAAGTGGTTGGGTGTGATTTTCATTTTGCTGAATACTGGCTGTTGCTTAGGCTGCTTTCACACTGGGGCGGGGCGGCGACGGTAAAGCAGCGCTATATTTAGCGCTGCTTTACCATCGTTTTACCCGCGGTATGCGGCCGCTAGCGGGGTGGTTTTAACCCCCGCTAGCGGCCGAAAAAGGGTTAAAAACCTCCGCAAAGCGCCGCTGCAGCGCCGCTGCAGCGCCACTTTGCGGGCGGTATCCCCGCGGTCTCCCATTGATTTCAATGGGATGGAGCGGTATAGGAGCGGTGAACACACCGCTCCTTCACCGCTCCAAAGCTGCAGCTAGCAGGACTTTTTTTTTACCGTCCTGCTAGCGCACCGCTCCAGTGTGAAAGCCCTCAGGGCTTTCACACTGGAGACACAGCAGCAGCTGTTTCGGGTCGGTTTGTAGGCGCTATTTTTAGCGCAATAGCGCCTGCAAACCGCCCCAGTGTGAAAGCAGCCTTAAAGGGACACAGAATGCATGGGTTCAGTAAGTGACGCAAAGGTTCAGGAATAATTTCAACAAAAGTCCCAGAAGCTCAACAGTAATTCCACAAACTGTCACCTGATTGTTGTTTTCTCAATCACAGTGAAATTCCTTCTTTCTGAGATTGGTAGTGGCAACTAGGGATTCACCAATACCATTTTTTTTTTAAAATGAGTACAATTACCGATTTTTACTTTTTTTTAATTTTTTTAATTTTTTTTATTTTTAGTACTCGCCGATACCAATTACCGATACCTATGCAACTGTTTTGTATTAACTTCAGCTGTCAGCAATGGTACAAAGCATTGAAAAGTTATTTACAAATTAAATTAATTTTTTTTATTTTTTTTTTTTTTTTTTTAATGTGAAATGTGTAAATATATGTTAATATATATGTGTAAAAATATTCACTTACAAAGCAAACACAAAAAAAGCAGGGAAATAATAATTAAATGGAGGAGAATAGGGAGTTAATTAAGGCTGATTAGAGTAAATTAAGGGTTATTAGGGGTTAAACAGAGGAACATTTGTTCATCCCTTTGATCTGCAGATGAAGAAACAGAAATATACAAAAAGAAACAATGTTTCTTTTTACTTTACTCAGGGCTGAGCAATGTTAATAAACATTGCCGGCTGCTTTTTTTTTTTGACAGCTCCAATTACCGGACTTCTTTAACACTGGGGAGACACACTGACAGCTCAAAGAACCAAGCCTGAAAGTATCGGTTTCAGGTATCGGTGCATTTGCACGAGTACCAATACTTGTGCAAATACTCGGTATCGGCACCGATACTAGTATCGGTGCAACCCTAGTGGCAACCAAGTGAGTCATCTTTCTCCAGATGGTGGGCGGGGCTAGCAGGACTGTGATTTGGCTTTAGCAGTGGCAACAGAGACCCAATCCAACCCAATCTCTTCCCCATTACCAGAGCTGATGATGGCAGCTACAGCAATGTTAGAGAACCAAACAATGTTTCCCATCTTTTACAATGTGTGGGGGCACAGTGCCTCCCCCTCAGTGCAGGCGCGGCATTGGGAATTCTGAAATTGGAATGCATTAGTGTCTCACTGACACTTCCCTGCTCTGCTGATAGGGAGGGAGTCGAGTGCGAGCAAAAGAGGCTTTGCATGCCACTTGCGGCACCAGTGCCCGGGGTTGCCTACCCCTGGCCTAGGCGATTGGAAGCAGAAGTTCTCCTCCCCCGCTCCCTCTCAAAGTCTTCTGGGACACATGACCGGTCCCAAAAGACAGCGGGACCATGCACAGTGGGCACCCAGCTGTGAAGCCGCAAGCTGTCACAGCCAGGTGCCCATAGCAAAGATGCCGGCAAGAGAGGACACAGGGAGAAAACGGCTGGGGTGAGCACAGCGCTGGATCGTGGGACAGGTGGGTGGCTGTTTATTAAAGCGGAGTTCCACCCAAAAATGGAACTTTCGCTTTAAGTACTCCTCGCCCCCTTACATGCCACGTTTGGCATGTAATTTTTTTTGGGGGGGAGTGGGGGCTTCATTAGGAGGGGGACTTCCTGTCCCACTTCCTCCTTCCGCCCAGGGACCGCCAAGGCGACTCCTCCTTTCGCCTTAGGTGGCCCCTCCCTGTAGGCAATCTCCTGGGACACGTGACAGGTCCCAGGAGATCGCCAGTCCACTCCGGGAGCGCAGCGCGACTCTCGCATGCGCCGTGCGTGCCCGACCGTGAAGCTGAAAGCTGTAACGGCCGGGTGCCCAGAGTGGCAATGGAGGCGCCGGCGGAGAGGAGGGGGAGAAGAGCGACACCCCGTTGGGCCGCATCGCTGGATCAGGTAAGTGTCTGTTTATTAAAAGTCAGCAACTACACTTTTTGTAGCTGCTGACTTTTAATTTTCAACGAAGGCCCCTTTCACACTGGGGCGGGGAGCCGCGGTGACGGTAAAGCAGCGCTATATTTAGCGCTGCTTTACCGTCGTTTTAACCGTGGTATTCGGCCGCTCGCGGTGCGGTTTTAACCCCCGCGAGCGGCCGAAAAGGGGTTAAACACCCCCCGCAGAGCGCCGCCGTAGCGGCGCTTTGCGGCGGTATTACCGCGGTTTCACCGCGGTGTCCCATTCTATTCAATGGGAAGGAGCGGTATAGGAGCGGTGAACACACCGCTCCTATCCCGCTCCAAAGATGCTGCTAGCAGGACTTTTTTTGTCATCCTGCTAGCGCACCGCTCCAGTGTGAAAGCCCGCCGGCTTTCACACTGGAGTTAAAGGGGCAGGATTTTTTCATGCGGTGAACAGGCGCTATTTTTAGCGCTGCACCGCATGAAAAACGCCCCGGTGTGAAAGGGGCCTAAGAGACTGGAGCTCCTCTTTTTTTTTTTTTTTTTTTTTTTAACAAGAAATGGAGCTCCTCTTTAAGGGACAAATTAATTCTAAGTGTAGCAGAAAACTCAGTTTGTGAATTCCTGTGATTTAAATGAAAAATAGTTTAGCTCATGTAACACAGTGATCCAAAACATAATTGTAAATTGGTAACCGGATCATTTGAAAAGAAATGAGCAGAAAGTGATATTTTAGAATGACTAGAGGTTCCGTCCTCAAGCCAGTTGAAATACTGTGGTATGATTTAAAGCAGACAGTCTAGGCATGACCCTGGAAAAAAAAAGAAAGTTTTTAATAAAGGAACACATCAGGATGTTTGCTCATGTTTACCCAGGAGCTACAAAATAACGTTTAAAGATCTTCCAATAGCTGTGGTCCTACCAATTACCAAATGTTTTCAAAGCCTTTTCAGTGCTTTTTTGTTGAATCCGTTTTTCATTAAAGCAGTATTAAACCCAAAAACAAACATTTTGTACCGGATATATTGCAGCTTACTAATTCTTAGATGCAATGACTGTATTACCTTTTTTTTTTTTTAGGCTTTCTTTCTTTTATTTTCATAAGGCCCCTTTCACACTTGTGCAACTTGTCCTGCGACTTGGGACTGCAAAGTCGCACGACAAGTCGTACCCCATGACTTCCAATGAGTACCATTCATATCTGTGCAACTTCAAAGTAGTCCCCGCACTACTTTGATCTGACTTTGATGCGACTTGAGGTCCATAGACCTCAAGATTACACAGTCATTGCTTCAAGTTGCATCAAAATTGCGCGTCTTTCAGTTCGCACAGGTGTAAAAAGGGGCCAAAGTCTGTTTTTCATAACACAAACGCTCCAGCAGAATGTATAAGTTTCCATAGATGAGACAAACCACTTAACACTGGCAGGGGGCGCTTACCATGATCCGCTTTTATTTATTCATGCAAAATCTTTATCCCAAAAAATGGTTTTCTGTAACTGATTCTTAAGTGTGAGCTGGAGTTTGGCTTAATTTGTTAGTGGTTCTAAATCTAATGCATTTAAAGTGATTTGTAAAGTAAATTTTTTTTTCTATTAAAATAACAAACATGTTCTACTTACCTCCTCTGTGCAGTGGTTTTGCACAGAGCAGCCCGGATCCTCCTCTTCTCTGGTCCTTGGCTGGAGCTCCTGGTCCCTCCCTCCTGCTGAGTGCCCCCTCAGCAAGCAGCTTCCTTTGGGGGCACCCGAGCCGAGCTGCAGCTCTGTGTAGCCATTCAGACATGGAGCTGTGGGTCGGCCCTGACCCTCCTCTCTCCTGATCGGCTAACTGAGTTTGATGAACAGCAGCGGCAGTCAAGGGCCTCGGCCAATCCGGAGGTGAGTCCCGGATGGCCAAGGCACTCGTAGACATTGCTGGATAGAGAGGGGGCTCAGATAAGTATTGGAGGGCTGCTGCACACACAAGGCTTTTTATCTTAATGGAAAGAATGCATTAAGGTAAAAAAACTTCCGCCTTTTACAATCACTTTAACGCTCCCCTTCCCCCCCCCCCCCCCCCAGACTGATCATGCGGTCTGCTGTGCCTCCTCTGCTCGTTCCTCCAGAGTTGTGTCTCACTAATACAGGAGGTGTGTTATTGGCCAGATCACCAGATGAAAGCAGAGGGAAAAGCCAAAGACAAGAAAACGGATGCAGCCACTGCAATCTAATGATTAGTAAGCTAAGCTGCAACAAAATACATTTTGGGTTTAATACCGCTTTAAATATATAACCAAATGTGATAATTGTTATAAGGGCAGTTTTGTGTTATAGTTGCTGTATACTCGCTAGCCTAGTATAGGACCTAAACAAAAGTAAACCGCGTATTCTTCTCATGACAGGTGTCTTTGAAAATTGCTTTTTTTTATTGGATCATTGTCTTTGTTCCACTCGATTGGCCTGTCAGTTTTCTCATCAACAATTATGTACACATTTGAATTTAATACCTTTTTAGTGGCCATTTGTAATAATCTGAATAACTATTAAATTCACAGCAAAATCACTGCAGTGATTAAATGTGAAACCCCACAGTTCATTAGCTACATGTTCGACTCAATGGAGCAATCGTGCTACACATGACACTTGAAGTGCTTCGTTTATTTCATAATTGATGTTTTGTTCCCTTCCTTTTTTTTTTTTTTTTCAATCATCAAATTGCTGCCATTTCTTGCTTTGTAACGCATATCTCCACAGGTGCTTCACTTTGAAGAAACAGCACAGCTGGATGCTAATTTAAAGCCCCACAGAATGTCATGTTTTTTAATATATTCAATATACGCTATATTACCAAAAGTATTGGGACACCTGTCTTTACATGCAAATGAATTTTAATGGCATCCCAGTCTTGGTCCGTAGGGTTGAATATTGAGTTGGCCCACCCTTTGTAGCTATAACAGCTTCAACTCTTCTGGGAAGGCTGTCCACAAGGTTTAGGAGTGTGTCTATGGGAATGTTTGACCATTCTTCCAGAAGAGCGTTTGTAAGGTCAGGCACTGATGTGGACGTGAAGGCCTGGCTCGCAGTCACCGCTCTAATTTATCCCAAAGGTGTTCTATCAGGTTGAGGTCAGGACTCTTTGCAGGCCAGTCAAGTTCCTCCACCCCAAACTCGCTCATCCATATCTTTATGGACCTTGCTTTGTCCAAATCATTTGGTGGAGGGGGGATTATGGTGTGGGGTTGCTTTTCAGGGGTTGGGCTTGGCCCCTTATTTCCAGTGAATGGAACGCTTAAGACATTAGCATACCAAGACATTTTGGACAATTTGATGCTCCTAACTTTGTGGGAACAGTTTGGGGATGGGCCCTTCCTGTTCCAATATGACTGCGCACCAGTGCACAAAGCAAGGTCCATAAAGACATAGATGAGAGTTTGGGGTGGAGGAACTTGACTGGTCTGCACCAAGTTCTGACCTCAGCCTGATAGAACACCTTTGGGATGAAATGGAGAGGAGACTGCGGGCCAGGACTTCTGGAAGAATGGTCAGACTTTCCCATAGACACACTTGTGGAAAGCCTTCCCAAAAGAGTTGAAGCTGTTATAGCTGCAAAGGGTGGGCAACTTAATATTGAACCCTACGGACTAAGACTGGGATGCCATTAAATGTGCGTATAATGGCAGGGGTCCCAAAACTTTTGGTAATATTGTGTATTTGAGGGTAGCTACATTTTTACATACAGTGGGACCATGGAAAATGAACGTAGCCACCCTTTAACAGAAAGTTGGATCACAGCAGCAAACAAAATTAATTTGGAGATTTGGAGGAGGCTGGGAGCAATACAAAATCATTTTTGAGATAAAAATCATACGATTTTTTTCCAAAACCAGATTTACTTGCCAATTTAAGGTTTAGTCTACATAAAACTGACATGGTATATTTTTATTTTTAAATAGAGTAAAGAAAGGTTTGAACTTTTTATTGCTTTTTGTGTTTCTGCCTAGCGGATTCTCCCCTCTTTGCCTGGTGACCACTGTTACCAAGTCAGAAAGTGGAGAAAATCTATAAATTTTGAGTTGTCATGAGAGCAAATAGTGATTTAAAATTCTTCAGTGATTAAAAAATGTTCCTATGATGATTCTCTAGGATGGATAATTACATTCAATGTGGAGAGATTTCCTCTCATTTCCTGTTTCATCTCCAGGACAGGAAGTGAAGGAACATTTCTCCAGGGAGACAGAGGCAGCAAACAATTACTTAATGGGGGGTTAAGCCTTTCTGTGGTAAACTAAAAAAAAATATTTGGGCTCACACTTTATATACACTGTAAGGCCCCTTTTCACACTGGGCGGTTTTCAGGCGGTACAGCGCTAAAAATAGCGCCTGTACACCGCCTGAATAAAAACGGCCCCATTCACTCCAGTGTGAAAGCCGGCGGGCTTTCACACTGGAGCGGTGCGCTAGCAGGGCGGTAAAAAAAGTCCTGCTAGCAGCATCTTTGAAGCGGTTTAGGGACACCGCGGTAATACCGCAGCAATAACCCCTTTTCGGCCACTAGCGGGGGTTAAAACCGCACCGCTAGCGGCCGAATCCCACGGGTAAAACGACGGTAAAGCCGCGCTAAATATAGCACTGCTTTACAGTCGCCGCGGCTCCCGCCCCAGTGTGAAAGGGGCCTTAGAGAAGTATGGCCTAAGTTTTTTTTTTTTTTTTTTTTTTTTTTTTTTTTGGCCATACATCTATGGATCACAGGAGTGCAGTTCATTCTGCACTTCTGTGATCTATTTTCAGCCCGCTGTTGGCTGGCGTCAGAGTCGGTCCAGGCTATGAAAAGATCCAGACCATATGGTCTGCCCAGAAGCCTGGATCAGCAGCTGGCTCAGCCTCTCGGCGATCTGCCAACCCCACCTCCTTCACAGTGCAGCGCTCCAGTGAGTGTTGGAGGGTCACAGCTGACAGGCTGACAGTCACAGCTCTCTGCTCAGAGCAGAGCCGACAGGGGACAGATAGTTACTGCATCAAAACCTGGGCTAGTATGATTGTTTTTTTTTTTTTTTTTCACTGGTAAGTTCTTGGTAGATGCTGCAAAGGGAAACATTGGAGATATAGCAAACAATGCTAAAGAAGTGTCTTAGTAGACAGTATGTGCCAGAAAATAATATGAATAGATTGGCAGCATACAGAATGTGTGGGATAGGAAGGAGTACAGAGGGTATGACCGCAGGCATTATGTGAAGGAGAGAAGTGTACAAGGTATGGCAGTGGGCAGTATGTGCTGGAAATGGGTGCAGAGAGAGTGACATTTTGCAGTACAGATGCATCTCACAAAAATTCAAATATCATCAAAAAGTTAATTTATTTCAGTAATTCAATTCAAAAATTGAAATTCATATATTACGGTATGTAGATTCATTACACACAGTTATATATTTCAAGCATTTTTTATTTTTTTTTTATTTCGATGATTATGGTTTACAGCTAGTGAAAACCCCAAATTCAGTATCTCAGAAATTAGAATATTACATAAGACCAATAAAAAAAAGGATTTTAATACAGAAATGTTGGCTTAATTAAAAGTATGTCCATGTACAGTATAGTAGAGCTGCACGATTCTGGCTAAAATGAGAATAACAATTTTTTTTGCTTAGAAGATAAATCGCGATTCTCTCACGATTCTCACGGCGTAACATCATCTTTCACATTAAAACAAAAAAAATTGGGCTAACTTTACTGTTTGTTTTTTTTATTATATTTATTTTTTTTTTTTTATTCATTGGAGTGTATTTTTTCCCAAAAAATTGCATTTGAAAGACCGCTGGGCAAATACAGTGTGACATAAAATATTGCAGCAATTGACATTTTATTCCCTAGGTTCTCTGCTAAAATATATACCGTATATACTCGAGTTTAAGCCTACCCGAATATAGGCCGAGGCACCTAATTTTACCACAAAAAATTGGGAAAACGTATTGACTCGAGTATAAGCCTAGGGTGAAAAATGCGCAGCTACTGTAAGTGGAAAAGAGGGTCAACAATGCCCATTTGCAGCCTCACTGTGCCCATTTGCATGCCTCACTGTGCCCATTTGCAGCCATAGGTCCCCTGAACTTCAAACTTGGTAGTTAAGGGTTCCTAGATGCCCCTTAGCTGCAGCCAAAGCCAAAGGGTCCCGAAATGACATTGCTGCAGATGGACACAGTTGACCGACTTTGGAGCCCTGTATCTCGGGGCCACTTGGTGATAGGAACCCCAAATTTGGATGTGTTGGGGTTCCTAGCACCAAGTGGCCCGAGATACTGGGCCCCAAAGTCGGGTCGGAAAATGTCATTCTCTGCTGCAGAAAAGTGCTTGACTCGAGTATAAGCCGAGGGGGGCACTTTCAGCACAGAAAAATGTGCTGAAAAACTCGGCTTATACTCGAGTATATACGGTATAATGTTTGGGGGTTCCAAGTAATTTTCTAGCAAAAAATATTGATTTTAACTTAAGAAACAAAAAGATTTAGACTTTAAGTGGTTAAACTTCCTGCATTTACACTTGTTTAAAAATGTGGCAGACTGCCTAGGAAGGAAGAGTTAGTTGCAATGTTTCATGTGAAAAACTTGGCAGACTGCCCAGATGTTTTCTTTTGACAGCTGAGTGAGCAGATAAGTCTCTCCACTTGTTATATGAAAGAATCAGCAAGCTCTGCAATAGAGATCGTCAGGGGGGTTGAATCAAGATCACGATTTTTTAACGATTAATTGTGCAGCTCTACAGTATAGTATGCGCTCAATACTTGGTCGGGGCTCTTTTTGCATGAATTACTGCAATTACTGCGTGGCATGGAGGTGATCAGCCTGTGGCACTGCTGAGGTGTTAAGGAAGCCCAGGTTGCTTTGATAGGGGTCTTCAGCTCGTCTGAATTGTTGGGTCTGGTGTCTCTCATACCAATACCCCACAGATTCTCTATAGGTCAGGTAAGTTTGCTGGCCTATCAAGCACAGTGATACCATGATCATTAAACCAGGTATTGGTACTTTTGGCAGTGTGAACATGTGCCAAGTCATGCCTGAAAATGAAATTGGCATCTCCATAAATCTGGTCAGCAGAGGGAAGCATGAAGTGCTCTGGAATTTCCTGGTAGATGGCAGCACTGACTTTAGACTTGATAAAACACAATGGACCAACACTAGCAGATGACATGGCTCCCCAAATCATCACTGACTGTGAAAACTTCCCACTGACTGGACCTCATGCCACTTGAATTCTGTGCCTCTCCACTCTTCCTCCAGACTCTGGGACCTTGATTTCCAAATGAAATGCAAAATTTACCTTCATCCAAAAAGAGGACTTTGGACCACTGAGCAACAGTGGCTTGATACAAGGAATGTAACAGTTGTAGCCCATGCCCTGGGATACGTCTGTGTGTGGTGGCTCTTGAAGCACTGACACCAGCCATAGTCCACTCCTGGTGAATCTCCCCCAAAATTCTTGAATGGCCTTTGCTTCACAATCCTCTCAAGACTGAGGTTATCCCTGTTGCTTGTGCACCTTTTTCTATAGCGCTTTTTCCTTCCACTCAACTATCCATTAATATGCTTGGATACAGCACTCTGTGAACAGCCAACTTCTTTAGTAATGACCTTTTGTGACTTACCCTCCTTGTGGAGGGTGTCGATGTCGGCATTCTTGCCCATGACCATTTAAAGGCCGGGAATCCTTTACATGTGTTTTGAGTTAATTAGCTGATTAGAGTGGGACACCATGAGTCTACAATATTGAACTTTTTCACAACATTCTTATTTTCTGAGAGACTGAATGTTGGGTTTTCACTGGCTGTAGGCCATCATCATCAAAAATAAAAGAAAGAAATGTTTGAAATAGATTACTCTGTGTGTAATGAATCTATATAATATGAGTTTCACTTTTTGAATTTCATTTTTTTCCCTTTTTATTTTTTTTCTTTCTTTTGCCATCTTATTTTCTTTGTGAATTTTTGTCTGTTTTTATTTATCTTTCTGGCTTTAATATTTTATTTATTTATTTTTTTTCTGCAGTTTTTTTCTGAATTCATTAACCACTTACCCACTGGGCAGTTAAACCCCCTTCCTAACCAGACCAATTTTCAGCTTTCGGTGCTCACACTTTGAATGACAATTACTCAGTCATGCAACACTGTACCCAAATGAATTTTGTGTCCTTTTTTTTCACACAAATAAGCTTTCTTTTGGTGGTATTTAATCACCGCTGTTTTTTTTTATTTTTTGCGCTATAAATCAAAAAAATAAAAAATTTGGTAAAAAAAATAAAAAATTCTTTGTTTTTATCAAAAGTTATTGCAGAGTATTGGCAGAGTATTGGCAGAGCATTGCACAGTGGTTGCAGAGTATTGCAGGCACTGACCAGCGCTGTGGGCACTACACATCCAGCCCACAGCGCTGGTCCCGTCTCTCCCCCTTTCCACTTCTCCCCTCTCACTGTACCGATCGGTACAGAGAGGGGAGGGAGGAACCGGCGTCATGACGTGACGCCGGTTTGTGTACATTTGACGGAGCGATCACGTGGTAAACGAAACGGCAGCTATCTTTTGTTAAAACCATCTTTTGTTAAAACCATTTACTTGCACTAACGAGTGACTGTTAAAAGACCATTGTACATACTCCTAGCCAGTTGTGATCATAGTATGATGGGTATTGTCTTTGTCAGAATTTTTTTGAAGATCATGTAAATGCCCCCTTTTTTTTTTCTTTTACCATTAAATGTTCTCAAATATCATAGTTACATAGTAGGTGAGGTTAAAAAAAGACCCAAGTCCATCAAGTCCAACCTATGTGTGTGATTATATGTCAGTATTACATTGTATATCCCTGTATGTTGTAGTCGTTCAGATGCTTATCTAATAGTTTTTTGAAACTATTGATGCTTCCCGCTGAGACCACCGCCTGTGGAAGGGAATTCCACATCCTTGCCGCTCTTACAGTAAAGAACCCTCTACGCAGTCTAAGGTTAAACCTCTTTTCTTCTAATCATAATGAGTGGCCACGTGTCTTATTAAAGGGGTTGTAAACCTTTGTGTTTTTTTCACCTCAATGCATTCTATGCATTGAGGTGAAAAACCTCTTGCAGTGCAGCAGCCCCCCAGTGCCCCCGTTTTACTTACCTAAACCCTCTTTTTCTCGCGCCGGTGATGAGCACGCCAGCTCTAGCCGGTGTCATGTCCTGATTGGCTAGATTGATAAAAGTGCAGCCATTGGCTCCCGCTGCTGTCAATTAAATCCAATGACACGGGCACCATGGGCAGGGCCGAGTCGGACATTCGTGTCTATGGACACAAATGCTGGACTCGGGAGCGCGCCCGCTAGGTAACCCACTCTGGGAAGCGCTTCCCCCTAGGGGGTTATCATATGCAGGGAGGAGCCACGAGAGCCGCCGGAGGACCCCAGAAGAGCAAGTTTGGCGCCACTTAAACCACGCAAAATAAGCTGCACAGTGGAGGTAAGTATGATATGTTAGTTAGTTATTTATTTTTTTATTTAAACTAACAAACCCTTACAATCACTTTAAACTCTCTTCCACTGAAAAGTTTTATCCCTATTTGGGGTCACCAGTACGGTATTTGTAAATTGAAATCATGTCCCCTCTCAAGCGTCTCTTCTCCAGATTGAATAAGTTCAGTACTCGGAACCTTTCCTCATAACTAATATCCCCCAGACCCTTTATTAGCTTTGTTGCCCTTCTTTGTACTCACTCCATTTCCAGTACATCCTTCCTGAGGACTGGTGCCCAGAACTGGATAGCATACTCCAGGTGAGGCCAGACCAGAGTCTTGTAGAGACTTCTCGCTTTATCTTTGCAGTCAATCCCTTTTTAAAGCATGCCAATATTCTGTGTGCTTTGTTAGCAGTAGCTTGGCAGTATCATCTACTAGGACCCCCTGGTCCTTTTCCATCCTAGATTCCCCTAGAGGTTCTCCCCCAGTGAGTAGATTGCATTCATATATTTGCCATCCAAATGCATTATTTTACATTTTTCCACATTAAACCTCATTTGCCATGTAGTTGCCCACCCCATGAATTTGTTCATATCTTCTTGCAAGGTTTACACATACTGTGGAGAAGATATTGCCCTGCTTAGCTTGGTATCGTCTGCAAATATAGAGATTGAACTGTTTACCCCACCCTCCAGGTCGTTTATGAACAAATAAATAGGATTGGTCCCAGCACAGAACCCTGGGAGACCCCACTTTCCACCCCTGACTATTCCAAGTACTCCCCATTTATCACCACCCTCTGAACTTGCCCCTGTAGTCCGTTTTCAATCTATGTACTCACCCTATGGTCCATGCCAACGAACCTTACTTTGTACAGTAAACGTTTGTGGGGAACTGTGTCAAAATCCAGATACACCATGTCTACGGGCCTTCCTTTATCTAGATGGCAGCTCACCTCCTCATAGAATGTTAATAGATTAGTTTGGCAAGAACGATTCTTCATGAATTCATGCTGATTACTGCTAATGATACGTTTTCATTACTAAAATCTTGTATATAGTCCCTTATCATCCCCTCCAAGAGCTTGCATACTATTGCTGTTAGGCTAACTGGCCTGTAATTCCCAGGTATTCCCAGGGATGTATTTTGGCCCTTTATTTAGGAACTATTTACTTGACTGAGTTCCCTAAGGACCCTCGCCTCGGGTGCAAGCCATCTGGTCCCGGTGACTTGTTAATCTGACTTATTAAACTGATCTCTGCTGACCAGGCGGAAGACCGGTCTGTGTCCACTTATGCAGAGCAGACATGGACACAAACAAACAAGTATATATAATATATATATATATATATATATATAATATATATATATATATATATATATATATAATATATATATATATATATATATATATGAGGGCTGTGGAAATTAAAGATTAATTCCTCTATTAATCGTTAATTTTTTTGATTGATCAAAATTCTTTTGATCAGTACTCACCTCTCCGCTGGCTTCCGGGTCTTCAGGGAGTTCCATCGGAGATCCGGTGCCGTTGAAGTTCTGATTGAACGTAACGCGTATGAGGGAGGAGCTACGCATGATGTCACCCGCTGCTGCCCTACGGAACTAACACGATTGTCGGCTTTACATGCTGTGTTTTTATCATCTTTATGTGAGTAATTTGTGTTTGAACACAAAAATTAAATCTTATACTTAAGCGGTGAGCACTTAGATCTTTTCTTTCTACCCATGACCTGGCGTCCTTGCTGAGATCTAAGGAGACGTGAGAGAAGTTTATGCTCCGTGTTAACCCTTTTTATACCCGCTTGTATGACCACCTGTTTGCACAGGGGTCCATGCCTGAAGGTGAGAGTGATTAGTTAGACCGGAGGTGGAGGGATTGTCACTCTACTGTGGAAAAAAAATTACTTCAGTGCTACAGTACGAATTTAAAACATATTTGTGTGAACTGTAAAGTTAAGTCATGGATTGTGGAAACTAACTAGTGTCGGGTGATTGTATATAGTGTATACCACATTTACCACTGACTAATGCAGAGTTGCAATGCATAATGCTCGCCAGGGCACCCGGCTGTAGTTTGCTGGCTCCTAACTTTTTTAGCTGGCTACTAGATCTCTGAGATTTTTCCAGGTCTGTATTAAGGTTTGGTAACACACTAAAGACATTAGTGTTACTGTTTTTTTACACTTTGCATGTCATTATTATTTTTGCACTTCCTTGTTGACGGAGACCCACAAACTATTGTTGAGGCTCTAAAATACGAAGTATGTACTGCTTGAATATGACATTTATTATCATGATTTGATTTACATCTTCCTAAAACATTTATTAAGGCTTATTGTAAAAGCAGATACGTGTCCTTAAATCAGTTTCCTCTTATTTTACAGGCACACAGCTGGCAGCCTGGAATAAAGAACCCATACCGAGGGGTAGTTGTGTGGCCTGTTCCTGAGAATGTGGAAATCACTGTGACCCTCTTTAAGGTTAGTATTATATCTAAAATTACTTTCAACAGTCCGGATGCTGATAGTGGTATCAGTCTTATTTCATTGGCTACCATGTACAGTTTTTGGATCTATAAATCCAAATTTCTGGTACATGGCCATGAGTATTATTTTTACAACCCTCACTCTTTTTCACTGTTTTTGTTTACATCTGAATATCTCTTGTTTAACCACTTGACCACTGGGCACTTAAACCCCCCTCGTGACCAGACCAATTTTCAGCTTTCGGTGCTCTCACACTTTGAATGACAATTACTCACTCATGTAATACTGTACCCAAATGATTTTTTTTGTCCTTTTTTTTCCATACACATAGAGCTTTCTTTTGGTGGTATTTGATCACCTCTGGGTTTTTTATTTTTTGCGCTATAAATGAAAAAATATTGAAAATTTTGAAAAAAAAACACATTTTTCTTAGTTTCTGTGATAAAATTTTGCAAATTTATTAATTTTTCTTCATAGATTTTGGCTACGATTTATACTGCTAATACGTAACGAACACTTGGCACTGATGACACGTGGCACTAATACGTGGCACTGATGACAGATGGCACTAATACGTGGCACTGATGACAGATGGCACTAATACGTGGCACTGATGACAGATGGCACTAATACGTGGCACTGATGACAGATGGGGCATGGGGGTTCTTGGGCATGGGGCATCTTGGGCATGAAGTTCACCAGAGCTTCACAGGTTGCCACTGGAGTCCTCTTCCACTCCTCCATGGTGACATCACAGAGCTGGTGAAAGTTAGAGACCTTGCGCTCCTCCACCTTCCATTTGAGGATGCCCCACAGATGCTCAATAGAGTTTAGGTCTGGAGACATGCTTGGCCAGTCCATCACCTTTACCTCCAGCTTCTGTAGCAAGGCAGTGGTCATCTTGGAGGTGTGTTTGTGGTCGTTATCATATTGGAATACTGCCCTGCGGCCCAGTCTCCGGTGGAAAAAAGGATCATGCTCTGCTTCACTATGTCACAGTACATGTTGGCATTCATGGTTCCCTCACTGAACTGTAGCTCCCCAGTGCCAGCAGCACTCATGCAGCCCCAGACCATGCCACCACCATGCTTGACTGTAGGCAAGACACTTGTCTTTGTACTCCTCACCTGGGAGCCGCCACACACGCTTGACGCCATCTGAACCAAATACGTTTATCTTGGTCTCATCAGACCACAGGACATGGTTCCAGTAATCCACGTCTTTAGTCTGCTTGTCTTCAGAAAACTGTTTGCAGGCTTTCTTATGCATCATCTTTAGAAGAGGCTTCCTTCTTGGACGACAGCCATGCAGACCAATTTGGTGCAGTGTGCGGCATATGGTCTGAGCACTGATAGGCTGACCCCCCACCCCTTCTGTAGCAATGCTGGCAGCACTCGTACATCTATTTCCCAAAGACAACCTCTGGATATGACGCTGATCACGTGAACTCAACTTTTTTGGTCGACCATGATGAGGCCTGTTCTGAGTGGAACCTGTCCTCTATTGTCTTGGCCACCGTGCTGCAGCTCCATTTCAGGGTCTTGGCAATCTTCTTATAGCCTAGGCCATCTTTACGTAGAGCAACAATTCTTTTTTTCAGATCCTCAGAGAGTTCTTTGCCATGCGGTGCCATGTTGAACTTCCGGTGACCAGTATGAGAGAGTGAGAGCAATAACACCAGATTCAACACACCTGCTCCCTATTTACACCTGAGACATTGTAACACTAACAAGTCACATGACATCGGGGAGGGAAAATGGTTAATTGGGCGCAATTTGGAAATTTTCCCTTAGGGGTGTACTCACTTTTGTTGCCAGCAGTTTAGACATTAATGGCTTTGTGTTGAGTTATTTTGAGGGGACAGCAAATTGACACTGTTATACAAGCTGTACACTATTTTACATTGTAGCAAAGTGTAATTTCTTCAGTGTTGTCACATGAAAAGATATAATAAAATATTCACAAAATGTGAGGGGTGTACTCACTTTTGTGAGATACTGTACCTATTTGACCATATCAAACTTCTTAAAATGATAGTTTTAAACCAAAATGAGCATCTCGGTGTCAAGAAAAGTAATAATTGCACAACCTTGTGATACAGAGATTCAGCTAGATGGATCAAACAAACTAAATCAATATACAATAATGAATGAAGAACTATCCAATAGTAGCAACCCTAGATGTCCAACTACCCCAGATCTTTTAAAAAAAAAATTGGACAGCCCGATTCAAATACACAGCCTTATAGAATGGTAGCACCAAGTTCACGAATCCTTTCCAAAACTGCAGGGTTGCATAGATTATTTTCCAATGTAATAAGATCACTTTACAAGCGTAAAACAGAGTTTTATGCGCCTCTGTGGGGGGCCTGTCCCCTCCACAAGGCCTAGAAGGCACACCAAAATGGACAGGGGGAAAGGGAGAGTTGTGGTCTCCAACATATATTCAGTGACATCCGTCCAAAATTGTTGGATTAAAGGGCAGTGGCAAAAATATTTGAAAAAGCGGCCGGCAGGCAGGGATTGGTAAATGCCAGCCAATTTGGCAGGTGTAAAATAAATATAGTGAAGAAACTTATATTGAATCAGTCTGCCTTTGGACACCAGGTGCTGAAATGGGTAATCCCACATGTCGTCCCAGTCACCCCCCTGTAAGTTAGGGACATCAACTACCCACTTCATTCTACAGCATTCAATAGAGGGAGGCCTGACTGGGAACAACTCCTTGTAGATCGGTGATAATAGTTTGACCACAGAATTCGAACATAGCGTTAACTCCGAGGGCTGAGTTACTAAAGAGAAAGCAAACCAAATTGCAACACAAAGGCGTGATGCCATTGTAGATATTTCGGAAAAAGTAACATGTTTACGCTTTAGTTTGTCAAATGTCTCAAATTTGCCTGCCAAAGTTGCATCTCTATTCATACAACTGGACCCAGACATACCAGGAAATGGGGAATCTGCCGGTTCTGCCAAAATATGGAATAAAGTAATTTTCCAGTCCTCCTTGGGTACAAGATTTAATGAGCCTGATCCCATGCTTTTATGGCAAGGTTCATGGTCCCTGTGACACAATGCAGTGTTTTGGATCCCTGAAACCGTAAATACTTTAGACTTTCATTAGATCCTGTTAGGGCAGCTTCCAGTATAGTGGCAGCATCATCATCATCAGCCATCTTTGAGCATAGACCATTTGACTGCCAAAAAATATTTATGTAGACCAGGTAGCACCCTGGCCCATAGGCTCCTGTAGTGCCCCAAGTCCGATGTGAGGATAGCCATATAAAAGGGCTAAATAATCTATAGTTTTATAATAAAGAGCATGGTATTTATACAGGGGCATGTCTCAGGAAATAAAGAGAGACCTCCTTTTTTAAAACATTAATCCTGCCTATTAAAGACAACGGTAGACGTTTCCAAGCTTCAGTTTTCTGCATAGTAGGCAAAGGTGATAAATTCAGGGCCATATAGTCTGTTACCTTAGATGTAATTCACACCCCATAGATACATCAAGCTAGTCACCCGTTTTAGAGGGAGATCAGGGTCTGCTGATGCTCTAGTTCCAGGGTCTAATGGTAAAATGGAAGATTTAGCCCAATTCACTTTCAATCTGGAGCATCAAGTGAATTTGTCGAATATCTATAGAACTGACGGTAGTGGCTGACTCATATTTTGACTTGGGGTTTTCAAAGACAAAAAAAGTGAAACTGAATTACTGTTTACTGTTGGAGGTTTGTGATAGGTCAACTTTTTGGGGCCTGTTTATACTAACCACGTGCTAAAATGTTCTGTATTAGCGTGCAGGCTGGTTTCTGTGTTTGCCTGGTTGTGAGAAGCTGGTGCAATTGTAGCTACTCATTGTACGGTTTACTTTTTTTTTTCTTTTTTATTACTTTTTTGAGAGTGGGCAAAGTTGCACTCTATTCAAGTCTCGGCACTGCACTGTCTGCGGTGCCATTCAATTCACTGTTTAAAGGTGCAGCATGTCTACATTTTTTGTACCGCACATAACACCATTGTCAAGGTGTAAACGGCACATAGAAAACAATTGTTCCCTTCTGGTGACTGGCGTTGGATCAGGTGCAGAAAAATGCAAGTCACTGCACATATATGTCTGATAATTCACCAGCTGGCGCGGTGTTGGTGTTTGCATCAGTCTGCCGTATGCTTCCTGTCTTTTACATCATACATCGCTGTTCTGCTGATGTAGCTCTGCTCTATGTTTGGAAGACATAGGCCACTTGGGAGCCTTTAAACATCTATTATTCCAGTCAGTATTTTGTTGTACTTGAAATCTTGTTGGAAAAATGCCAGTTTTCTCTTCCCGTGTTCAAGTATATCATCCATGTCATCTAGCATTCAGTAAAACCAAGTACTTGAATGTGAGCTTCTGAACAAAACACTAAAATATCCCATATAAAAAAAACAGAGCTGAACATTTTTTTTTTTTGCATTAGATGATAAATGGTTCAGTAGCAGTAAGTTTTGAATAGTTTGCTACTCTCCGGTTGTCCCCTTTAGGTTTGTAGTAATGTACATAATCGGGGCTTTTTTTCCCCAGAGAATAGGTGCAGGTACTCCCCGACAGAGGCACCCACTGTCTACACCCCCTACTTACCTCCAAGCACCGTCCCTTGGTTCCACCCCATACCCACCTCCCAGTATACCTCCCCTTTTAGAGAATACAGAACTAAGTATCATTTTGTGGTGCTAAATAATTTGTATGGAATTTGTTAGTTATAACAAGAAAAACTGTAAAATAGGCCCCCCTCCCCACACCAATCGATCCCCCGCACCAATCAACCCCTTATCAACAGTAGATCCCCCTGCAACTATAAAATCCCCAGCAACAATAGATCCCTCCCAGCAACATTAGATCCCCACCAGAAACAAAATAACCCCCAGCAGCCTGCATCAATGCACTCTCCAACACTGCCATTGCGTACATTCGGTGCTAGAGGTGCTGGAACTGCGTTCCCCCAAGTTCCTGATGAAAAAAAGCCCTGTGCATAATACAGAGTATAATAATGCCAGATATAGGACCCTTTATACTTCAATGGCCTTACTGGCACAAAGCTGATGTTGCAACTGGGCAAATCCCATTTGGCTTCTTGCACGTCTCAGGGACTCCTTTGGTGGCCGATTTTGTTTTCAGCTGTACCTCCTCACGTTAATCTCATTACTGCTATTGCATTGCTGGGATTCTGAGTCTTCCCACTGCACCCTCTGTAATTTAAAATAAATGAAAATGCCTGCAGAGAGCAAGAGACTCCCATCGTAATGGTTACAGTTTCACAGTTTGAAATATGGATGATGGGTGATTCTGTTCTCCATCATATACTGAAAATTACAATCTGCCAGCATTTGGGCAAACTGACGCTTTAAAGCCTTTGTACGAAGAAATTAAGACAGCAGCTACAAATACTGTAGCTGCTGACGTTTAATAAATGGACGCTTACCTGTCCAGAGGTCTAGCCCCGTCCTCACCCGAACCACTTTTTCACCATTCATCGGGTCCCCGACACTGACATGATTACTGTGGGCAGCCGGCTGTGACTCCTTGCAGTTTCACAGCTGGCTGATCACTGCAAACGCACAGGCCGCGCTGCACTTTGTAAATAGCCAGAGGGAGATGTCGCTAGCACACCGAGCGCTCCAAAATGTGTCCAAGGCTTTATTCAGTGATGCCACATGCCTGATGAAGGGGTCCTGCGTGGCTCCGAAACTTTGTGATTTGCTGTAATGATGTGATCGCTAAATAAAGCTTTGGACCCATTTTGGAGATGGTGACATCTCTCTCTCTGACTATTCACAGTTCCAGCCGGTGGTCACTTGACCCACCCATTTACATACACAGCCATTTTTACAGGAATGTGCGTTGGGAATAGTGCGTTGGCACTTTGTGAGTAGTCCTGCAACCTTCTAGGACCTGTGACGTGTCCCAGAAGGTTGTGGGTGGGGGAAGAACTTCCGGTAGTTCACTGTGGTGATTTGAGCGTTAGTGGAAGCAGGTACCCATCAAAACCAGGTACCTGCTATTTCCCCCAGCCCCAAAAAAAGTGCCAAAATTAGAAGAGAAGGGGGAGGGGGTATAAAGTGGAACCTCCTCTTTAGGGAGAAGTTCTGCTTTAAAGAAAACCTGCCATAAGTGAAATGTGTAGGCTTCCATTCTGATGACCATTCCTTCTAAAAATGCTAGCAGCCTGGCTGTCATGGCGATGCTTTGGCTTCATTACTTTTCAAGTCGCTGATTCAGAACAAGAATAAGAATAAGCCCAAAGACTTTTATTTGCTTAATGCTTGTTCTGGTGAGTCACACAGGTAAAGTCAGACAACTAGCATTTTTTAGAAGGCAGCTTTAATGGACCTGTACTGGAAGAAATACTTAGGCTTTTGTTGACTTCATGAAATGCTAGTTTCCTGGCTGTCACGTTAATCTTCTTGGCTTCAGTATCTTCAGAACAAGTATGCAGACCCGGAGTTCTGACTTTACTCAGGTCAGGAATTCGGAAAGTAATGAAGTGTGAAGTTAGCTAGGCAAATGGCTTTCTGAGGATGTCAACTGTGGCAGTTCTCTGAATATTTCTCTGTATAGGTTTCTTATCAATTATATATATATATATATATATATATATATATATATATATATATATATATATATATATATATATATATATATATATATATATATATATATATATATATATACATACAAATAATTTGTGCTTTCTGGCTGTTGGCCTGAAATTAAACGAGTATGGTTGGTCTTGCCTTGAAGTGTTGTACAGATAATTTCTGTTGTGAATGTAGATGCTTTATGCATAAGGTCTGGTGTCCAAGTGTTTTTGTTCACATGGGAAATGCTTCTCCAGCCATACTAGTCGATGGAATCACAAAACTACTTAAAGAACGGGATCAGCTTTGGAGGTCAACTGCAAGTCTAATGCACCCCTTGATGGTCCCAGAAGCAACTCCGAATCTGTGAGGACCTGCGGAGGCAATATATGACATTTGTACCTCTGTCACAAGACAAGTTTATAGTCCAGATTGGAAGTTCTTGCCCAGGAATTTCTCCAATGAACTAAACTAGTAGTATTGGGGTCATAGCAGGTTATATACATCCTGGTAGAGTGCATGCCTCCTGTTCATATTAAAGTATAACTAAAGGCAATACTTTTATTTTTGCGTTTTGGATGGTGTGGAGAGGGATTAGAACCCCTGCCAGGGTTTTATTGCTGCCTGTTTCCCCGCCAGGGAGATTCACCCTCTCTATTAGATCTGTTTACCATTATCATCGAAAGTAAAAGAAAACCCAAGTTTTGGATTGTCCCCAGAAAAGTAATAGAGGGGAAATCTTCCAAAGGGGACACTAGTTCTGGTGCCCTGGGGGGGGTCCCCAAGGGATTCTCTTAATTTGCAGGGATTTCCTCACTTCCTGTTTGGCTATTGGACAGGAAGTGAAGGGAAATCTCCACAATGTGACATAGATTGCAAAAAATAAACCTTTCAGGGGTTATACCCCTCCCTTTTTAAGCAAGCCTGAATAATTGGAGGATTCTTTACACTCCGGCAACTTCTACATTTGAATTCAGGTATACTTTCCACCTTGGCCTTGTCATGTAAACCTTTTTAAACTGTTCTTTCTGTTTTAGGACCCACATGCAGAAGAGTTTGAAGACAAAGAATGGACATTTGTAATAGAAAATGTGAGTAAAAGATTTTAAGATTGTATCACAATGTAACTGTTTATTTTTGTTTGAATTTTTAGTTATGTTGTAGGCTGGAATTCCAGTAATGTCCTTATATTTTATGTACCGGTATTATAATGGCTGTGATTTAATTCACTTTGGCCATGGCACCATCTAGTGGTGATATATAAAATGACACTTTGAATACTTATGTACTGTATTGTGTGTTAAAGTAGACTCAATGTCCATCTCCAGCCAAAATGTTTTTTTTTTATTTTAGATAAACAGAGAAAGAGTTAGAACCTTTGTTTGGAATTAAATGCTGTAAACGTCCCCTGCTTTGTGTGGCACTCATCACGTGGACAGTAAATGAATGGAGTTAAAGATGGGGACACAAACAGCAATACAAATCTAAGTACAAAATAGAAGGGTATCTATGCGCTACTCAGTGTATAGATTACAAAAATATCAGGATGCAGTGCAATAGTGGATATAAAGCTCCTATAGTGTAACCAACACCAATAAAAATTTAAATACATAGAGATGGAGCAGCGCTAAATCAAAATGTACCAATTGAAAAATATAATATGGACTAATTCAAATGTTTAAAGTGCAATATCATAATAAATAATCACATTCCTAAAATGCATACACAGTGATAAATAAATGTGCAAAAAAGCTAAAAACATTTGAATTAGTCCATATTATATTTTTACATTGGTACATTTTGATTTAGCGCTTCTCCATCTCTATATATTTTCCATACAAATCTAAACTTTCCCCACTCTACTAGTTTTCTTACTGTATTTCCAATAGAAATTCCCTCGCTTTCTGTTCTGTCTGTTTTCTGTGAAATACGCAGAAAGGGAGGAAAAACTTCCCAGACCTGATCACAGCAATAAACACCTGAAAAGAGAACGTATATGAATCAAGTGCCGCACGTTGTATCAAAGTCCACTCACTGTTAACAAACGTATTTGCATAAATGTCCAACAGGGCTTATAGTTGTGGATGGGCCAGAAGAAAATGATTGTTTTTCCTTGCAGTGCATTGGAGATTTGAGTGCTGTATGTTTATCAGCAGCTGGTCTTATTTTTGTCAATATTTTTCTCTGTTCTTTTTGGAAATAAGTTATTTGTCTACTTCGACACAGCAGTGTCTGTGTTGATGGGAATCGAACATTTTTCTTCCATGAACTTATGGATGAAAGAAAGAAAATTGCATAATGTATGGCCTGCCTTACGCAACTAGAAGAATTGTATACGTCTATATGCGAGTACTTTAGGTGGGATTTTACACATGATCTCTGATAGCAATACCAGCAAGAAACTGTATTCTGTGCAGAAAATGTGCATATGGCCGTGTGAATGAAGCCTTATACGATCATTAGGGTCATGCTGCTGGCTCTGCCAAGGGGTATTGGCCCTGAAAATATGCAGGTACCGTATGAAAGATCAGTCAGCCACTGCACAGGGAACCCCTAGCAGTCTCTGGAGGAACCCTTGAAATTCTACAGAACCCTGATTGAGAATTGCTGATCTACTGACTGCTGAGTAACTGTTTTTGATTGAGTATTGCTGCCATCTAGTGGATGACTTTGAAAATGCATTCCTTCTATGAGTGCTAAAATAATGCTCAGAGAGAGCGTAGTCTTTTTACAATTTCAGAATCTCCTTTATAGATAATTAAATATTGTATCAAACACACATATACTGTATAATTAGATCTGTTGATATAATTGATAGGGGGATGGCCATTGGCTGAGAGCGCTCATCTGGAGTTGGTAGGCTGCTGGTTTTCCAGCATGCACGTCTGACAGAAGCCATCCAAACGGCGGGCTTCTGTCGTACAGACCGACATACACATGGACAGAATGTTTGGCGTTTTTTTTGAATTTTGAACTGGTAAATGTCTCCCGACATTCTGCCCGTCTGTACGGGTCTTAAGACGTCTAGGGATAGAAAGTGTGCTTATTCACAAAATTACCAGGTTGGAAAATTGAAATGAATGCAGCCACCTCATCCAGGAACTGATAGGTCGTGCTAGATGAATTTTTTGTTTTGGACATTTGGATACGCTTTTAGCCCTGGTTCACACTGGTGCTGCTGTAATGGGGAACACTGTGGCCTTTGCTCTAAGAACCCCGATTTACCTTTGTGTACTCACTCAGAGGCAGGAGAGAGAAGGGGGGAGACTTCAGTCACAGACAGGGATGGATGGTGAGCTCACTCACCCCTTGACAGTCAGCACTTTTCATCCAGATGTATCCGAGGCTGCTAGAGTTCAAATTTCCAGCCCCCACTATCCTTTTCTGAGGCACAGCCCTGGGGATTGGAGTGTGTGCACAGACACAGAGGGGTAGGGGTGGGAGGAAGAGGTGCAGATCGAGCCCTCTCTCCTCTCCCATCTGTGTGTGTATTTGGGGGGGGGGGGGGTGTTAGTGCTGCCTTTGGGCAGCATAAAATAGAATGTAATAGACACTCTCAGCTTAGACAACTGCAGCCAGCAACCCTGCTGGGAAGTCATAGTAGTCCAGTCTGAATAACGTGTCCGGGTTTCAGGCAGTCTGAAACCCGGATGCATGATATTAAACCCAAACTGTCCAGGTGAATCGCGAACAAATGGCAACCCTATATCTTGTAGACTTTTATTAGTTTGGGTATTTTTGGTGTTTTTTCTGAAAGCGACACCAAATATGCAGCATGCAGGACTTTTGGTGCACTTTCAGAAAACGCACCAAAAATGTCCATTCCAATAGAAGTCTATGGGAAACTGTGGGTTACCCGCTTGAAAACCACAGGTACGCTGCGCTGCAGCCAAACTGCAGTGTGTTAGTGTGAAAGCTCCTTAAGGCCTGGTTCACACTTATGGATTTTTTAGTGCTTTTTCAGTTTTGCAGAAACACACTACAGTCCATTTAACATGGTTTCTTATGGATGTAGTTCACATCTGTGCATTTTAAGGGACTTTTTTCTGGTTGTTGTTTCCATAGACTTCAATGGATCAAAAGCATGCATTGAAAAACGCAAAATGCAACCGGAATATGCAAACTTAAATCTGCATAGGTGTGAATCAGGCCTAAAACTGTTAGTGCAAAACATTGAAATACAGGCCTGCAGTGACAAGGCCAGACTAGATTACTCTAGTTACTCAATGTGGGGATCAGATGAGGCGTGTAGACTTGGTGAATCCATGTCATTCCCTTAGGAGAATAACGTGTGCTGTCCTCCCTTTGCCTCCTAGGATATGTTTGTCACATATCCCAGGACCCATAGTGCTCAAAGGAAGAGGGGGCAGGCATAGGGGCGCATCATCATGAGACCCAGCTCCTGAACCCAGAAGAGCTGGCAGGCTTCGCAATGACATCATATAAGAAGATGGCGGCGCGGGACAGAGCAGGGCAGAATTCTGAGAGCATTCTGCAAGACACGGATGGATTCTTTGGGTGGGCAAATATCTGAAATGCTCAAAACCTGCATCAAGGCAGGTAGGGGTGTAAAAAAAAAAAATTATGGGGTGAGCCTGGAGATCCACTTTACAGTAGAAATAAGCCCCACTACTGTGTTTGCAGTTAAGTGTTACTAAACCAAGGACCCTGCATTCACTATATCTGGTCCAACAGTACACAGAACATGGAAATGCAATTATTTTAGTAAATATAAACTGCTAAATACCATTTCTTATGAGCAGTATTTACTGCATCAGTCTTGTGACTTCTATCAGTGTCTGGTTAAAGCCTGTAGGAGGAGTTTTGATTCTACTCTGACTGTCCTATGAGGCTGCAGGTCCCCTGACCCTCTGTCTGGACAGTGCTGATTGGCCCTGTGCTGATCACATGCATTCTTCCAAGAAAAAGAAAAACCTCTCTAGCAATACAGACCAAACTGAGCATGTGCAGAGTAACTCCAAAGGCTCTGTCTTATCAGGAGATGGATTGGGGACAGTGGAAGGAGGGAGGATCAGAGAAGACAGGATCAAACAGTCTTTTTACACAATGCAGAGGATTAACCCCTTAGGTTTCACAGTGCGTATAACAAGCATGCTTTCCTGCCTATACAGGCCGATTTTACTGTTGTGGGTTAAGTAACACTTTAAAGACGGTGCCATTTTAGCCTTTCTTTACATCTGCGGTGGCCATGGAGCTGCACACGTGATTAGCTATGACACCAGCCATTTGGGGGTTTGAAAGATCAGTTTAGAGCTGACATCAGCAAGCTGACAATTGTGACAGTTATCACTAGAGGCATGCCTTGAATGTAGCATACACTGTACATGTACTAGTAGGCAGAATATACATGAAAACACTACAGAAACCAACATCGCTATGTTTGATTAACCCCTTATTGCTGGCTTCCAAAGGTTCTTTAATGGTTCTGAAAGATGGGAGGCAGAGGCAGGCTTCCTGAATGATCGGCTGTAACATTGTTAGGAGCCCCTTTGTAAATGGTCACTGTGCTGGGAGCGAGCACAGAACAATGAAGGGGGGTGATGTCTATATGCATACACCTGGAGTAAAGGCTCACCCATTGTGCTGACCCACATTTGCATTACATCGTTGGGAAAAGATTAAGGATTTGAAAATAATTATTGAAAATTTCTAATTTGAGCTCTCTTTTGGGGAAACCAGCAAATTGGTGGTTTAGTTCCACTTTGAGTTTACTTTAAATGTTTCAATTGCACAATAGTAATGGATATAACAATGTGTAAACCATGCACAAACACAGATGGAGGGGTCACACCAGCACAATTGTGTGTCTTTCCACTGCTTTAGAAATGAAAAATGATGACAGGCTAGTCTAGGATGACACAGAAATGATATTAATGAGAAAACAAAGCATTAGAAATCAGCAGCTTAGGAAGAAAAACCTCTTTACCAGAACAGAATGTATGATTAATGTTTTGCACTTAGGAGAATTGATGCCAAACAGGGACAAGAATGACTCCAAATGGTTCCTCATGTGTAATAAATGAAGTCAGGAGGGAAGCATTTTCTGAGCTCTCCACGCACTCAGCAGAATATAGATCCTTGAATCGCCAAGTATGTCTTCCGGCCCAAATAGACGCCTGGGGCATCATGACCCGGCTGGTCAGTAGGTGTCAACGCTGGATAATTGATGGTATTGCTTTTTTGAATGGGATTGTAAATACTTTGATTATGGAGCATGCCGTGTATACTTCAGAGCAGATTATTTTAGTATAGGGAATCAGTGTTAGGATCATTAACAACTGTTCACTGCTGTGCACTGTGTTGGAGCAGGTTACATGTTTTAGGCCTGGTTCACACCTATTTTTTTCTGGTTTTTGGTTCCATAGACTTCAATAAATCAAAAATGTGTATTGAAAAACGCAAAATGCACCTACAATATGCAAACTGCAACCTGCCCAAGTGTGAATCGGGCCTTAGTGTGTCAAGCCACAATATATTTTTAATGGCACCCCCCCTACACATATGCGTTGCAGACAGTGCACCACAATGCACAGGAACGAACTATCACGGGTTGACCTGAATGGGCAAGTTCAAGTTTAATTTAGAGCAGTATTAAACCCAAAAGCAATAATTTATAACTGTATATTGCAGCTTACCAATTCTTAGATGTGTTGGCTGCATTCATTTTCTTCTTTAAACATTTTTTCCTTTATTTTCACATGGTGATCCTGCCAGTAAAGCTAGGTATATACATAACGAAATTCGTCTGGTTAAGATTTCGGTTTGTGTGTACCCCTCTTTGTTCAAAAGAAGTCAATCGTTAGACCAACTTCTGTCCAACGGTCCTGCTTCAAAACCAGCATTCAATTAGCCGCTGCAGCCAATGGTCAATCCAGTACAGGCAAACACAGCCCTTTACACGGGTGTATGCTTTTGTAAACGTGAATGAGACCTAAATATTGTAGAGCCATTTATTCCAAACACTTGTTGGCCATAATAAGTTCAGTGCAAGGAAACCATGGTTTTCCATGAAGTAGGGTCTAGGACCATTAACCACTTCAATACCGTTCACTTTCATCCCCTTCCTTTCCAGGCCAAATTTTAGCTTTCAGTGCTGTGGCACTTTGAATGACAATTCCGTGGTCATTCACCACTGTATCCATATGAAATTTTTCTCATTTTTTGAGACCGATAGAGCTTTCAGAGCACTGATGGGAACTGATAGGTGACACCAATGAGCACCAATAGACAGCACTGAGGGGCACTAATTGGCACTGATGGGGCTGTGCTTATTATCAGGACACTGACGATCAGTGTAAGCTATGTGCCGACAGGCTTGCTGGTCATTGGCACTCCTTTTCTCACACAGACACAGTATGTGAGGAAAGGACTGCCGATAATGGCAAGTCTGTTTACATGTGATCAGCTGTGATTGGACACAGCTGATCACATGGTAAAGGACTGCTGTGATTGGCCCTTTACCCCAATCCGTGATCAGCTGTCAAAGAGCAGTGGTTCTCAACCTCGGTCCTCAAGTACCCCCAACAGGCCAGGTTTTCCTTTATCTTGCGCAGGTGCTTTAAATCAGAGTCAATGGCTTGGTATTTTGGAGAGCTAGTTTATCTAAGAGAAATTCAGAAAACATGGCCTGTTGGGGGTACTTGAGAACCAAAGTTGAGAACCACTTTCATAGAGCACTCTGATTTGCTTTACAGGGGGCTGGGTTCTGGAAGAACGTCTATGGATGCCCTCCCTGAACTATAGTACTGTAGCCATCTTCTGGCTATAGCGCTTTGTGGTTAAAGGGGTTTTAAACCCTCATGGTTTTTCACCTTAATGCATTCTATGCATTAAGGTGAAAAACCTTCTGTGGTGCTGCAGCCCCCCAGCCCCCATTTTACCTACCTGACCCAATCTTTTTTCAGCCGGGAATGAGCACACCAGCTCTAGCTGGTGTATGGTATCCTGATTGGATAGATTGATAGCACCGCAGCATGTCAATCAAATCAAATGACATGGGCGCCGGTGGGCAGGGCCGAGTCCTGCATTCTGTGTGAATGGACACAGAAGCAGGACTCGGGGGCGCACCCGCATGGGTATCCACCTTAGGAGAGCCTTCTACAAAGTGGTGACTCAATGCCAGGAGTAGCCACCAACGCTGCTGGGGGGCCCCAGGAGAGGTGGATCGGGGCCACTCTGTGCAAAACTAACTGAACAGTGGAGGTAAGTATGACATGTTTGTTATTCTTTTTTTTTTTAAACTAGGGTTTACAACCCCTTTAAGAAAGAATAATCCATAAGGTCAAAGGAGGAGGGACTAAAGGAATCAAATAATCCTCTGGAGTCAGTGCATACCCTTCTTAGAACAGAAGGTACATGTCTTATTCCATCACATAGCCCAATAAAAGAGGATTATTCCTAATTTTAGGATAGTGGATGGAGCCATGCAAATTATCCCTTTATGCCTTAATCGTCAACTGCATATCCAGAACCATTAGTGTATTATACTTTTATTTTTTTCAAGAAAAATTGCAGTCTTCCTTTTAGCTAGATTTACACCAATTTGGGTAATGACTGGGCACACACTTTAAAGTGGAACTAAACTCCCTATTCTTTACAGCCAAGGAAGCTGCCATCTTAGATTTGTGTGATCTGCATTTGCAGTAGTGCTGCATATGTGATCAGTTTTGACACCAACCATTTGATAGCTTGACAGTTTAGCAAATGTGACAGGTACCATTCATGGCATGTATTGAATGTATATGTTTTGGGATAATTCAGTGGGTTTAGTTCAGCTTTAAATATGGTGTTGGATGGATTGCCTTGCATTTCAAATTTTTTCACTTTTTCACCTAATTGAAAAAATAAATAAATAAAAAACATTGCCCTGTCATGCTTTCCTACAAAAAAAAAAAAAAAGATACCAAGATCAGTCTGTTGAGCAGCAGCAGAAGAATTCACAATGTGCTGACAAATGATTCTCAGCAATAGAAACAATCAGATCATTTAGACATGCAAGGAGTTGCTGGCAGTTCTGACATCCGAAGCAGCCCATAACAGCTGTATTCATGGACTCTTGTCACTATAATAAAACACACAATTAACAGCTGTGTATGGGCTGCAGCTCTTGATTGGAGGGAGAAAGTCTAAAAAAAAAGAAAAGGTTGGGGAGGCAAATTTTAATTATTATTTGAATCAGCAGAAAAATATATGTATTCTAACCCCATTGCCATTATTATTACCATCTAGGTCTCCAACATAGATTTTTTACAAGGACGTTATTTAGATAGACACAAAAGTAAGTTCCATGCACAACTATTAACATTTTGGTGGAAATTAAATTTGGGGTTCATGCGCATGGGGCTTTAAAGGAAAAGCTTGTTTGGCTGTACTTATATGGATCACAGGAGTGCAGTTGTTTCTTGAGCCCGCTGTTGGCTGACGTCACAGAGCCAGTCATGACCATATAATCAGGATCCACCCAAATGCTTGGACCGGCATCTGGCTCAGCCTTTCAGTGAGCTGCTGAGAGCCTGAGCCACCCCCTCCACAGCCCAGCGCACCAGTGAGAGCTCAGGAGGGGATCAGAACAGAGAGCCGGTAAAACCAACTTTATGCTCACTGAGAACTGAGCGATCAGCAGTGTTTGATCCCTCAGTCCTCAGCCCTAGAGCTGGCAGGGGACAGAAGCAGCATCAGACAATAGCTGCATGGTATGATTTCTATTAAAAAAAAATTCAACTTCTCTTTTAACAGCCATTTAATATATCTGCCATAATTTATTGGTGCATTCCTGCACCAATACATGTGGAGAGACACATGTGCCATGTAGGGCCTGTCATAGAAGTGAATAGCTGTGCTCCTGTAAACACTGATGCTTCTTTGCATTGGCGTTTACCCACATATACGCCTCTAATTTATTCTCCAAACACAAAATGTTTGTGGTTGGAAAATACATAGAAATGCATAATGCAAAGAATCAGAGTTTACAAGAGTGCAGGCACATACAATCATTGTATGGCAGGCTGCAAAAGGCACATGCGGCTCTCTGAGCGTGGGAAAGCCCCAGGAAATTGGATTAGGTATAGAAAATACCTCACAAAAAAATAATGCAGTGCTAAGATATATTTGCATTGCATATGCATTTTAATTTTATCAAACTATTATGCGTCACCACAAATTGAAAAAATAAAAACAAAGAAATCCAAATGTGAAGCCAAAAACTGAACTCAGTGTTTCTTCGATTATGAGGAACATGACAGATGAGAATTCCAAACCTCTTAAATGATAAACCACACAGCACCTCGGTGTGCAACAGAGGGAGGCTTACCAGAATCATTTGACCACCAATTAAGGTGCAGTCAACCAGCGCTGGTTTGTGTATCAATCCAAAATTGGTCATCCGAGGGTCATATGATTCTGGTAAGCCTTCTGCCACATACACACACGATATGACACAAAATCCTGGGATTTATTTTCGACGGATGTTGGCTCAAGCTTGTCTTGCATACACACGGTCGCACAAATGTTGTCGGAAATTTCGATTGTCAAGAACGTGCTGATGTACAACACGTATGACAGCACTATAAAGAGGAAGTTCAATAGCCAGTGCGCCGCCCTTTGGCGAGAATAATCCTGATGATTTCAGGAATTCTCTCCGGATGACGGACCCCGTTTTTAACACCGTCTGTTGGCTTTTCTGTCCCCTTATATTATGAAGCAGGACACCTGCATGTGGCAAGCCATCACTCCTGAGCAGAGGCTCGTTGCCACCTTGCGGTACCTTGCGATGGGGAGAAGTCTGCAGGACATCAAGTTCTCGACAGGCATCTCCCCCCAGGCTCTGGGGATCATTATTCCAGAGACCTGTTCTGCCATCATTCAGGTCCTGCAGAAGGACTATATTAGGGTAATTTTTCTCCTTTAACATCACATTATATGTATTTAAATAAATTTATTTTTTAAATAAATTTGTATTTTAAACTGAAAAATATTTCCTTTGATTTACTGCTTGTGTTTCGTTTAGCTGTCTCCTAGGTTCTCTTTTTTTGGCCATTTTCTTCAATAGTGCAAACGTAATTTCTTGGATACATGAGGTGACAATCTCTTCTTCAGCTATTATGTTGTGGTTCTGCTACACACACACCTTGTTTTTGTTGTTAATGTATGTAGTGCATTAATAATAAAATTATTCATAATTTTCAGATGAAAATGGCCTGATTGATGCAAATTATAAAGCACTTGAAAGTGCACTTGTAGTGCAAAGTGGATTTGCCTTTCGGAAATAACCCCCATTGTCACTGTAAACACCAACTTAAGCAAAAAACTGCTATTGAGCATTGAAAAAAGAAGCCACACACATTGTTGAGTAGAATTTTTTTTACTCTGTGCACATTCACATGTGCGTTTAGAAAAGGGTTTTTAAACAAACCAACATCATTTTTGAATAACATTTTTTTTTGGACATTAGAAATTTCCTTTTGTGTGGTAAACAGGCATGTTTTTAAAAACATAAAACAATACACATCTCAGGAAGTTTAGCTTTGATAAATTGAAGGCAATATCAGACATTAGTATGTCCAAACTGTGTTGATCTTGCCTTCATCAGATGGGGTGATGTCACCCCTGTGAAAGCCAAATTTTGAAGATATACACAAATTGGGAGTCAAAATGGGGATTTCCCTCCTGATCCCATGCCTAATGTCAACATGTGCTAGCTCCCATCATGGGGGATCAATGGATGTGTTTCGGGGGTGCAACCCCTTCCTTTCAGCTACTTTAGTTGCGAGGAAGGGGTTGCACCCACAAAACGTGTACCTTGATATCCCGTGATGGCAGATAGCACATGTTGACACACGGGGGGGGGTTATTTACTAAAGGCAAATCCACTTTGCACTGAAAGTGCACTTGGGAGTAAAATCGCTGTAGATCCGAGGGGGACATGCAAGGAAAATCAAAACAGCATTTTAGCTTGCACATGATTGGAGGATAAAATCAGCAGAGCTTCCACTCATTTCAGATCTACCCCTTAGATTTAGAGCGACTGCACTTCCAAGTTCACTTGCAGTGCAAAGTGGATTTGCCTTTCGTAAATAACCCCCACTGTGTGCATCTTCAAAATTTGGCTTTCAACATTTTTTTGAAAAGTTATAATAAAAAAAAAAAAGGCAAAATTTTTAGTGCGTTTTAGATTTTTTTTTTAGTCTTTTTTTCCACATCATTGATGTCTTCCTTAATCTTCTGTAAATCCCAATTGCACACCATGATCTCCCCGATGAAGACGTGTGCACTTGCACTTGTGAAATGAGATTCTTCTTCCACAACATCCACATCACCTAAAATAAAAAAAACACACCATGTATTATAAATATGCAGGCATACATCTATTACCTGAAGCTGTGGTCTCAGACACTCACCTGTTGTGGTCACTATTTCACCCACTTCATAAACCTCTCCTTCCTCCACATCCTGAGGTTGTGGTTTGGGGATTTCCCCTTCTTTAGGAGGTTGTGGGTCCCTGGTGTCCTCTGATGTCCCGATTCTTTTCTCCCCTATGTGAATAAAAAAAAAGGTATACTTAGCACACAGATATTTGAGGCAAGAAATAGGAATCTGAAACATTGCTTGGAAGTGTCGTACAATTGTCCGTTTTGGCAGAGTTACAAGCTGAAGACATGATTTTTTCACTTTCTTAAAGCTGGAATACTTACCTTTTTGGGAAAAGTTTCACACATGGAGTCACCCATAGTATCCACTGGAGCACCTGTGTGGGACACCCTAAAAAGTTTGTTCTGGTGTCTCACACTAGTGCTCCTGCGTCCAGATGTGTAAACAGCTGCTGAGTGTCTTCTCCTTACACTGAATCACGTTTGCATTTCATTCTAGTTACAAACCCATCTAGACAACAATGTCCTAAACTTCTTTCAATCCAAATAGGCATGAACAAACCTGCATCTGCCAAAAACATTGTATTAGTGGTCGAACGATGTTTACTACGAATGATTTACTGTGCCCACGAACCTGAAACTTGACATTTTAAACTGTACAGCAATAAAGAAAAGCACATGGAGCAGCACGAACGTAATAATAATAATAGGAACACACGACAACTACTTACTTTTTTGGAGCACTCTCTTGATTCTTCTGTACTGATCCTGCTCCCTCAATTTGAGGTCTGACCATCGTTTCCTCAGTTGATCCTTGGATTGCCGTACCCCAAAATTCTTCTGCAGACTTTTCACAACTTTAGCCATGATCTAGGCCTTTCTGACATTTGGGTCTGGGTAAGGTCCATGCTTCCCATCATAGTCGGCCATCTATAAGATGTCCACCATCGCCACCATCTCTACAAAGGACATATTAGAGGCCTTAAATCTCCTCTGGGATTGGGACGTTCATGGCTCCGGACTTTCGTCATTGCTGCTGTCTTCATGCACTTGTTCTTTCTTCGCCATGTGCTCTCTCACTGCGCCGAAAGAGAAGGGTCGGGGAATATACTATAAAGAAGGTCAGGTGCAGGCGGAGTTTCATGCATGCACAGTTTATATAAAACGTAACATGCGGGCGTTGTACCTACGATCTGTGAGCGGAGGACGGAGTAGCGGAAGCGCCGATCGTTCTAACGAAGGTACAATTTTAACTTGGGGCATCAGTGGCCTATACTGCTTATAGATTGAGGCCTATATTGGGACAAGATTATGCGAGTTTAGCCTGACATTAGGGTTTGTCTTGTGTTGTGTCTTGCAGATAAAACGGATCGATTCAACGTTCATTATTTCCTCCCCCAATTCATTGATTTGTACAGAGAGCTGCCCTGTCTGTGGCAGACAAAACACCCCTTTTATACAAATCGACTAAAGAGGAAGGTAGCACTGGATAAATTGCTAGAATTTGTGAAGCCACAGATCCCCACAGCAGACAACTTTTTGAAGTGCAAAATTGGTGGCCTGAGGACCACATATACTAGGGAGTGCAAGAATTCACAGAGTTTAGGAGCAGCAGCAGATGATGTTTATGTCCCCGGGCTGTGGTATTACGACAGACTGCGATTTCTGTCAGACAAGACTGAAATCAGGCCATCACTCTCAACCCTTCCTTCCACACTAGCTGAGGCTTCCAATGTCCAACCTGGGTCTTCCACCCAGGAAGAAGATGTGGAGGAGCCCAGCTTGAGTCAGGTATAGCATTGTTCAACATATTTCTCAAAATTGTGTGTTATTGATGAACAATAAACTAAAACTATGTCCCTTTTTCATACACAGGAAATCCTCAGCCAGGAGGAGGCTGTAGAAAGTGGCAGCCAGGAGGTGGCGGGGGTAAGTGGCAGCCAGGAGGTGGCTGGGCCCAGTAGCTTGACCGAATCCCAAGTCCCTCCCCCCCGCCTTCAACAAAAAAGGCCCAGGAAGGGGAGGAGCGTGGAGGAGTCAACACTTGGGTTAATTTGGCAGGCTTCTGTGGCCCTCAGAACCCCCCCAGTCTTCTTGAGGCCTATGCCTGCATGGCTGCCAAGAAAATGCAGGAAATGGAGGTGGGCCAATGCCTCTTTTGTGAGGAAGTGATATATATGACCCTCAATAAGTGGTTGAGGGGCGAACTCACAAGTAAAACCCACCTGTGCGAGTTGGACCATCCTCCTCCTCCACCTCCTGCCACAACTCCAACACCAGAGCCACAGCCTGGAAGCAAGCATGGAAGGAAGCGTGTTAGGAAGACAAGAGAGTGATGGCCTGGTCTGGCAAAAGATGCAGGCTGTTGTAAACCCACAGCCTGGGGACATATAGGTCACCTGCTGCTGTTCCTGGTCTCTCAGAGTCCTGGACCGGATTGTGCTCCCTATTAAATGGACTCCTCAGGCTCCCAATTTTGCCTGTCAAATAGTTGAAGTGTGCCCTGGGGTACAAAGGCTTCGCTAATTTCACCAGTTTATCCAGCGTTGCCTTCCTCTTTATTTTGTTATGACCCCTAATAAATGTATGTATTTTTTCTTAAATCATTGGCTATGTGTTATAATTAAAAAAGGACAGTTTGTTTGTGAGTAGGCAGGTTCATTTCAAAAATACAATGTCAAATTAACAAGGGACACCAACACCAACCAATCTCACGGGAACCATGAATGCCAACATGTACTGTGATATACTTCCTTCAGAGACTGGGCCGCAGGGCAGTATTCCAACATGATAACGACCCCAAATACACCTCCAAGATGACTACTGCCTTGCTAAAGAAGCTGAGGGTAAAGGTGATGGACTTGGCAAGCAGGTCTCCAGACCTAAACCCTACTGAGCATCTGTGGGACATCCTCAAACGAAAGGTGGAGGATCACAAGGTCTCTAACATCCACCAGCTCTGTGATGTTGTCATGGAGGAGTGGAAGAGGACTCCAGTGGCAACCTGTGAAGCTCTGGTGAACTCCATGCCCAAGAGGGTTAAGGCAGTGCTGGAAAATAATGGTGACCATACAAAATATTCACACTTTGGGCCAATTTGGACATTTTCACTTAGAGGTGTACTCACTTTTGTTGCCAGCAGTTTAGACATTAATGGGCGGCACAGTGGTGTAGTGGTTAGCACTTTCACCTAGCATGTAAACCACAACACCCCGCTGCCTGGAGTTTGCATGTTTTCCCTGTGCCTGCGTGGGTTTCCTCTGGGTACTCTGGTTTCTTCCCACACTCCAAAAGACATGCTGGTAGGTTAATTGGATCCTGTCTAAATTGGCCCTACTATGTAGTAATGTGAGTTAGGGACCTTAGGATTGTAAGCTCCTTGAGGGTAGGGACTGATGTGAATGTAATATACATATTATATGTAAAGCGCTGCGTAAATTGACAGTGCTATACAAGAAACTGAAATAATAATGGCTGTGTGTTATTTTGAGGGAACAGCAAATTTACACTGATAAACAAGCTGTAAACTCACTACTTTACATTGTAGCAAAGTGTCATTTCTTCAGTGTTGTCACATGAAGATAAAAAAATATTTACAAAAATGTGAAGAATGTACTCACTTTTGTGAGATACTGTACATTTTAATTTATCTTAGTGCTGCACTATTATTTTGTGATGTTTATTATGCTATGTATTGTGCTAGCTGCTATGTTTTTAATCACCAATAGAGCCCTAGCGCGTTATTTTAGTTCTTATTTATAGAAAATTCCTGTAAAGGCTCCATGTGCCCGAACCCTTAAACATGATAAAGGGCGAAATGAACTTTTCTATTTCATGCACAGTACAAAAGACAAGAAAGCACACGTGAATGGATTTAAATCAGAGCAAGAACTTGTTTCTGTAAAGCAGACGGTGAACAGTAACAGCTAGGAACGTCTTAGCAGCGTCCTACCAACAAGGAGAGAGGAGGGGATGCAATTTTTGGGAATTTTTCAACCAGGCTTCAGTAGGTATGCAATATGGCAGTGATGGCACCCCAGATGTTTTGGAACTACATTTCCCATGATGCTCATGCACTCAGCAGTGTAGTTGAGCATCATGGGAAATGTAGTTCCAAAACATCTGGGGTGCCAAGGTTCACCATCACTGCAATATGGCCTACACCTATAGCAGAGGTCGCCAACTGTGGCCCTTTGCTTGTCTGTATATGGCCCTTGGGGCACTATTCCACCGTCATATGACATCTGTCCATTTAAACAGGGAATGCGTGCAATCGTGTGCGCGTATCCCTGTTCCTTTATTTCCAAAATCTATGAAGGAAAAAAAAATATTAATTGGCAAAATGTTATGACAGAAACAAAGAAAAAGGCATTTTTTTCACAAAATTACAGTCTTCTTTTATTTACAGCACAAAAAAAAAAAAAAACACTAGTGATTAACCACTTCCCGACCGGCGCACAACGATGTACGTTGGCAGAATGGCACGGGCAGGAAAAAGGGCGTACAGATAAGATTGCCGCCGTGCCATCGCGTGCGCACCGCCGGCGGCACGTGCCGGTCGGGACCCCCGTGAGTCCGGTCGCCACGGGGATACCTGCATCGTCTCACGGGAAGGCTGAACGGGGAGATGTGGACGTAAACAGCATCTCCCCGTTCTGCCTAGCAACTAGTGACACTGATCTCTGCTCCCTGTGATTGAAGCAGAGATCATTGTTCACGAAATCACAGCCACACCCCCCCCACAGTTAGTAACACGCCCCTAGAAACACTTAACCCCTACACTGCCACCTAGTGGTTAACCCCTTCACTACCAGTGTCATTTACACAGGAATCAGTGCATAGCACTGATTGCGGTATAAATGACAATGGTCCAAAAATGTGTCAAAAATGGCCGATGAGTCCGCCATAATGACGCAGTCACAATAAAAAAAAAAAAAAACGCTGATAGCCGCCATTACTAGTAAAAAAAAAAAAAATTACTAAAAATGCTATAAAACTATCCCCTATTTTGTAAACGCTATAACTTCTGCACAAACCAATCAATCGCTTACTGCGATTTTTTTTACCAAAAAAATATGTAGAAGAATACGTATCGGACTAAACTGAGGAAAAAAATATGTTTTTTTATATATTTTTGGGGGATATTTATTATAGCAAAAAGTAAAAAATAATGTGTTTTTTTCAAAAATTGTTGCTCTTTTTTTGTTTATAGCGCAAAAAATTCAAACCGCAGGGGAAAAAAAAAAAAGGACGTCAATTTTGTTTGGGAGCCACGTCGCACGACCGCGCAATTGTCAGTTAAAGCGACGCAGTGCCGAATCGCAAAAAGTGGTCTGGTCTTAAGCCAGCAAAATGGTCCGGTCTGTATGAGAGCACTGAAAGCTGAAAATTGGTCTGGGCAGGATGGGGGTGTAAGTGCACTGTATTGAGTTGGTTAAAGTATATATTCTTTAATTTTGTGGAGTGGAGAGGTATTAGAATAACTGTCAGATTTTTATTGAGGTCTATATTCCACGTCAGGGACATTCACCCTCTTTATTTGTGCTGTTTACAGTTATCACCAAAAGTAAAAGTGAAAGTAAAATCACAAATTTGAGTGGTCAGTGGTTTGCATGCAGGACCGAGTGCATGGATCCGAATGCACAGCATCCTAGAAATTCCTCTGCTGTAGTCAAACACATACACAATTGGTCATCTAAAAAGGTGCATGCAAGGCGGGGACAAGGGGTAGGCAAGAGGGACGGCTGCCTGGGTGCAATGGTTTATTGCAGGTTATGTGGGCGCCTTAAGCCTAAGGGAGGGGGGGGGTTGGCATCTTTGTCCTAGATGCTGAATGCCCTTGTCCTGGCTGGCACTGTGTACATGTATATGACCATGGCAGAGGGATCTATATTTTAGCAATTTTAATGTACTCATTTTCTATTTTAGGTTTAGCTCTGTGCTTTAACCGCTTCAGCACCGGGCCATTTTTACCCCCTTCCTTACCAGAGCACTTTTTGCGATTCGCCACTGCGTCGCTTTAACTAACAAGTGCGCGGTCGTGCGACGTTAAACCCAAACAAAATTGACGTCCTTTTTTTCCCACAAATAGAGCTTTCTTTTGGTGGTATTTGATCACCTCTGCGGTTTATATTTTTTGCGCTATAAACAAAAGAAGAGCGTCAATTTTGAAAAAAAAAAAACACAATATTTTTTACTTTTTGCTATAATAAATATCCCATTTTTTTTTAAAAAAACACTAAAAAATAAAAAAAAAAAAAAAAAATTTAATCCTCAGTTTAGGCCGTTATACGTATTCTTCTACATATTTTTGGTAAAAAACAAAACGGGCAAAAAAAAAAAAACAAAATAAATCGCAATAAGCGTATATTGATCGGTTTGCGCAAAAGTTATAGCGTCTACAAAATAGGGGATATATTTATTGAATTTAAAAATTTTTTTTTATACAGCAAAAAATAAAATAAAACCAAAATTATCTTTAGATCAATATTATGGAACAGAAAAATAGGATTTTTTGTACTCACCGTAAAATCCTTTTCTCTGTAATTCACCGACCGACACAGCTCCTCTCTTAGCCATTGGGTTGTTATGCCACCTTTAGGAGAATACTAGGCATTACTTGTTATGTAACACACAGAACTTTCCAGTTCCGCCCAGGGGGCGGTCCCTTGGGTAACAACCCCCCAGCCTGCCCTGCAGCCATCAGTACGTCAACAAGCAGTATAACGTAAAGAAAAAATAGGAGGGGCGGGTGCTGTGTCGGTCGGTGAATTACAGAGAAAAGGATTCTACGGTGAGTACAAAAAATCCTATTTTCTCTTATATTCACCGACCGACACAGCTCCTCTCTTAGCCATTGGGACGTCCCCAAGCAGTGCCAAACGAGGGGTGGGAAACACAGCATAAAAAAAAAAACTTCATCCACCAGGCCAGTGGGAACTAGTGAAACTTCACCCACCAAAAAAAAAACCACAGTGCGTGGA
This sequence comes from Lithobates sylvaticus, assembly GCA_028564925.1. Taxonomy (NCBI): domain Eukaryota; kingdom Metazoa; phylum Chordata; class Amphibia; order Anura; family Ranidae; genus Lithobates; species Lithobates sylvaticus. The sequence goes on from CM053028.1 coordinate 95,751,510, forward strand.
TAACCACCACAAAAACAGGGTACCCTCAACAGGAGTGACTACCCACAACCGCACCAAACTGCGGAATGTAATGCAACAGTGCATTAACTTAACGGTACTGTGTTTTTCATCGGAAAAACAGGAAAATAAAAGTATTGCATACTCATTGCAACTATACGGCCGCCTGCAAAACTTTGCGCCCAAAACAGGCATCAGCCGATGCACTGACGTCTACCTTGTAGAACTTAGTAAACGTGTGAACAGACGACCAGGTCGCCGCTTTACACACTTGAGCGACAGACGCTTGGTGTCGGAAAGCCCAAGACGTTCCGATTGCCCTCGTGGAGTGGGCCGTGACCGGAAAGGGGGGCACCTGCCCCTTCAAGGCGTAGGCTTGTACTACGATCTGTCTAATCCACCTAGAAATGGTGGCCGACGAGACCGCCATGCCTTTCTTTGGACCAGCCACCGAAACAAACAGTGAGTCTGACTTCCGGAAGGGAGCTGTGGCAGACAAATACACCTTCAGAGCCCGAACCACATCCAACGCATGAAGGGCCACCTCCTTAGGATGTGTCGGCTTAGGACACAGGGATGGCAACACAATGTCCTCATTGATGTGAAACGCCGAGACCACCTTCGGCAGAAAAGATGGTTCCGGACGCAACACCACCTTATCCTTGTGGATAACCATATGGGGAGACTTGCAGGACAAGGCCGCCAGCTCCGAAACCCTCCTGGCTGATGTGATAGCCACTAGAAAAAACACTTTCTGGGAAAGAGTCAACAGAGGAATCTCCCTGATATTTTCAAACGGCGGTTTTTGAAGCGCCGATAACACCAGGTTCAGATCCCACGGAGGCAACGGTGGACGCACCGGAGGGACCACATGTCGCACCCCCTGAACAAAGGTACTCACTAACGAGTGAGACGCCAGGGGTCGCTGGAAAAAAACAGCCAGGGCTGATATTTGTCCTTTAATGGTGCTTAATGCCAACCTCTGGTTTACTCCTTGCTGAAGAAAAAGCAGGATTCTGGATATAGAAAAAGAGCGCGGATGCCACCCTTTCTCTTCACACATGGAGATGTAAGCCTTCCAGGTGCGATGATATATCTTCCGAGAAGAAGATTTTCGTGCTCCCAACATAGTGGGGATCACCGATTCCGACAGTCCCCGGTCCCTCAGTACCTGGCTCTCAACAGCCATGCCGTTAAAGCCAGCGATGGTAAAGCAGGATGGAGAATCGGGCCTTGAGACAGAAGGTCCTCCCTTAATGGCAGTCGCCACGGGGCGTCTGCCACCAGGCGCACTAGGTCTGCGTACCAAGGTCGCTGAGGCCAATCTGGAGCGACCAGAATCACTGGAATCCCCTCGACTCCTACTCTGAGGAGCAGACGTGGTAGCAGCTTCAACGGAGGAAAAGCATAGATCAGCTGATACTGACCCCACGGAGCTACCAGCGCGTCTGACGCGTCTGCCCAAGGATCTCTTGTCCTGGACATGAATCTTGGCACCTTCCGATTGAGACGGGAGGCCAGAAGATCCACGTCTGGTGTGCCCCACCGCAGGCACAGTAGCCTGAACACCTCCGGATGTAACGCCCATTCTCCTGGGTCCAGCATTTGGCGACTCAGAAAGTCCGCCTGCCAGTTCTCCACTCCTGGGATGTAAGTGGCCGACAGGGCCGGTACATGTCGCTCTGCCCACCGAAGTATGCGAGCGACCTCCTGTGCGGCGGCTGCGCTTCTTGTTCCTCCTTGGTGATTCACATACGCCACCGCAGTGGCGTTGTCTGACCGGATCCTGATCGGACGCCCCTGCAGTCTTACTGACCATGTGGAGAGGCATAGCCTGATCGCCCTGAGCTCGAGCAGATTGATCGGCAATTTGGATTCCTCTGTCGACCAGAGGCCCTGAGCCGACTGAACCCCCATCACTCCACCCCAGCCGGATAGACTGGCATCCGTAGTGATCACTGTCCATTTCAGAGGAAGGAACGACTTCCCGGATTGAAGCACCGGGGACCTCAGCCACCAGACCAGCGAATTTCTGACTGGCTGGCTCACCTGGATCAGTCGATCCAGGGTCAATTGAGATTTGTCCCATTGTGATAAAATCTCCTTCTGTAGGACTCTGGTGTGGAACTGGGCATACGGCACTGCCTCGAAGGCGGCCACCATAAGACCCAGAACTCGCATACAGAAGCGAAGTGACGACCGCTTGCGGTCCATCAGCCGTTTTACTGCAACTCTGAGAGTCTGCAGCTTGTCTGAAGGGAGAAAAACTCTTGCTTCCCTGGAGTCCAGTATCAAGCCTAGGTACTCCAAACGCTGGGTCGGTACTACCACCGACTTCTTTAGGTTTAACAGCCACCCAAACTCTTGCAGATGCTCTCAGAAGGAGATCGTCCAAGTATCCCACGATCGCGATCCCACGTTGCCGCAGCAATGCCAAAACTGGAGCCAGTACTTTGGTAAAGACTCTGGGGGCTGAAGCTAAACCAAAAGGGAGAGCCACGAACTGATAGTGGGCTTCCCCGACTGCGAACCGCAGAAACCTTTGATGCCGGAGGCATATGGGTATGTGCAGGTACGCATCCTGGATGTCCAAGGACGCCAGAAAGTCCCCTTGATGGAGTGCCGCGGCTACCGAGCGAACTGATTCCATTCTGAACCTCTGCACCTTCAGAAAGTGGTTGAGAGCTTTCAAGTCCAGTATTGGACGTACCCCTCCCTTCTTGGGAACTACAGATTCGAGTAGAACCCTTGGAAATGTTCCAATTTCAGAACAGGCACAATCACCCCGCGATCCAGCAGGTCTCTTACTGCCCCCAAGAGGGCCTCCCGGCGAACCGGGGAAACGGGTATGCTGGAGGGGAAGAACCTGTTCTGCGGCCAGGAGAGGAACTCTATTTTGTAGCCGCAGGAAATCAGGTCGCAGACCCATTGATCGGATAGTCGGGCGGACCACCGGGCTGCAAATTCCCGAAGGCGTCCCCCCACCCGAGACATGGGTGGGGGAAAACCTTCATGCGGTAGCACCTTTGTTCACAGGCTTGTTAGGCTTGCGGTTCCAGGGACGTTTCTGTCCTTCCGTGGTCGTCCTGTCGGACTGGGGACGTTTTGCCGAAGCTCCGGGCGGACGAAAAAGCCGTTTATGAGCGGAAAAAGAGGGTCCCTGCCTACGGCGTGGCTCCTTAGCCTTCCTGGCCTGTGGGAGTAGCGTACTCTTACCACCTGTGGCATTCTTAATAATGTCATCTAAAGAGGCTCCAAAGAGCCGATCGCCAAGGAAGGGAAGATCCGTCAGGGCTTTCTTGGATGCCTGGTCAGCCGACCAGCATTTTAACCAAATCAAGCGCCTCAGCACCACTGCTGACACTGAAGCCCTGGATAACAGGGGAAGCGTATCCAGGGCCGCGTCACAAACGTATTTAAGGCCTTGCACTAATTGGTCTGCTAGTTCCACGCAGACCGGGGAAGCCTGTTGTTCACCCAATTCGCGGTGCAACAGTTTCGCCCACTCAGTTAGTGTCTGCGACACCAGTGCGGATGCCAGTACTGGTCGCACGGCTGACCCCACCACCCTAAACAAGGAACGAGCTACTGCCTCGGCCTTCCTGTCCGTGGGATCCTTAAAGGCAGGAGTCCCTTCTACAGGGATCGTGGTTACTTTGTTTAACCTGGATACTGGGGGGTCCACGACCGGAGGAGCCGACCATTTTTTGAGAAGGCTCTCCTCGAAAGGGTAACGCACCGCCATGTATTTGGGGACCGAAAAGGTCCGTTGCGGTCGACCCCATTCCTTGTAATTAAACTTGTCAAAATAAGTCAGATACGGGAACACCCTAGGAGAACGGGCTGGCTTACGGGACCCAAAAGGGACCGCTACCTCAGCAGAGGAATCTGCTGGCTCCTGAATCTTCAGGGTATCACGCACAGCCGTTATAAGAGCTCCAACAAGCGCTTTGTCGCGCACGGACCCGGACGGGGACTCATCCTCACTGTCCGAAAGGTCCTGGTCAGCGTCTTCCGACATGACAGAGCAGGGGCCACCTGCCTCAGAGGGTCCCGAGTCTGCGTCAGAACTCTCCCCAGAGGACGGGGGGGGGCATGGGCCTCTTTTTAGCACCTTTGCGCCCACGCACCGCCTCCATCTTGGCAACGAACGAATTGAGGACTGCCGACAAGGTGTCCAAGGGTACTGCACCGTCTGCAGGCGACCCGGTTGCAATTGCCTGGATTTCGGGGGAAGAAACACCAGTTTCTGAAGCCATGCTGACCCTACCCTGTCTGCCACCCAAAGGGGACTTAGGACAGTGACAGTCCCACCCTCCTTACTGCTGCCGGCTGAGGGGCCCTTTCCCGCAAGACTCACCACCCTGAAGAGTTCTGCGCTGTTCAGCAGGTAGTGCCTGTAGTCCCTGTTAGCTCCCCGGTGCAGATAAAAAAACGGCCCTGTGTCGGTGAAGCAGCTGCTAATGGCACTGAAACCGTCCTGTAGTGTGCTCAGGCTCAAAGAAATCCCAGGGAAAATGGCCGCCAGAACACAGGAGCACATGCTGCTGCTAGAGCACCAGTGAAAAAACGTGTTTCAGGCTTCTGGAAAATGACCGCTGACAAAAACACAGGGAAAATGGCCGCTGACAAAAGCACAGGGAAAATGGCCGCTGACCAAAAACACAGGGAAAATGGCCGCCGAAGCTATGCCCACACTTAAGATGGCCGCCGAATGTGAAACCATGAGGAGACAAACACTTCACAGGCACCTCCAGGGACATAGAAAACAGGACCCAGGACACAACCAGCGCTAAAAAACCCCCAGGTGAGAGCCCTGCACAGACACACACACCCCATAGCAGCATACAGGGAGGGAGAGGGGACAGGGAGAGAAGAGAGGGAGGTGAGGGACCCCCGAATCGACCTCCCAGGGAATGCCCAGCTGCTCAGCCCCACCGAGGCAGGGAGAGCTGTACTTACCAATCCTGAAGAGCTGGGAGACATTCCACAGCAGGACTACTCCTAATCAGTATAGGGTAGCTGCTAGGCCTCGGCATACTGTGACT
>CM053028.1:95761554-95820228 GCA_028564925.1 Lithobates sylvaticus
ATACATGGGATATCTCCTAAACCGTGCAGGTTTAGGAGATATCCGAGGCAGCTACAGGTAAGCCTTATTATAGTATAGTAAAAATAAAAATAGTATAGTAAAAAGTGGTTGTAAAGGGGTTTTTCAACCACTTTAAAGTGTTACTAAACCCACAACAGTAAAATAAGTGTGTATATGCAGTAAAGCATGCTTGTATACTCACCATGGAATCTAACAGTGATGTAAGTAACTGAGTTAAAATAAACTGAGTTACCTAACGCAGTTACTTTAGAGGGTAACGAGTAATCTGATTACTTTTCCCCTCATGGTAACTCAGTTCCCATTACTTTGGCTTAGTTACCCCAATTACATCTACCGCCACTAGATGGCAGTAGTGTAATTCCGGTGTCCTGCTGAAAAAGTTCCCCCGCCGGATAAGGACCCCCTGTACTGCGCAGGCGCAGGGCTTGCGCAGTACGAAGGACTACGGAGCTTCCAAAAATTGCAGAACCTAAACAGCTCTGAGTGAACTCTACACCGCGCAGGTGCAGTTAACATGTAATTGTACGAGGCGATGCTGCACGCTCCTGATGCTCGTGCTACTCTGCAAGGGGCGTCTATCGTGTAAGTAAGGGGTGGGTCTAGTATTACTGTAACCAAGGGGCGCATTTATTATTATTGTTATATATCGAGCTCTGCCCATTAATTTAACATTCGCCCTCTTCTGTAGCCATCCGCCCCTTACACGATATAATAATAATAGACCCGCCACTTGCTTACACGCTATAACAGACCCGCCCCTTGGTTAGAGTAATAATAGAGCAGCCCCTTGGTTACACGATATATAACAATAATAATAATAAATGCGCCCCTTGGTTACAGTAATACTAGACCCGCCCCTTAGTTACACGTATAGAATATTTAAAAAAAAAGTCAGTTACTTTGCTGAGTAACTAATTACTTTTCCAATGTAGTAACTGAGTTACTAACGCAATTACTTTTTGGGAGAAGTAATTTATAACTTAACTAATTACTTTTTTAAAGTAAGATGACCAACACTGGAACCTAAGGGGTTAATCCTTTACATTGTGTATAAAGGCTGTTTGATCCTCCCCTTCTACTGTCTCCAAAAAAAGAACCTGATAGATATTTACAGAGCTACCGGAAGGACTGCACATGCTCAGTTTGGTGTGTATTGCTAGAGTTTTTATTTTTCTTGGGAGAGTGCAGGTGATCAGCACAGGACCAATCAGCACTCTCCAGACAGGAGGATCAGGGGAGAATGAAAACTCCCCCTACAAGCTTTACTAGGAACCGATACTAGTCACCAGACTGCTATATACTGCTCATGATAAAATAATTGCATTTCCATGTTGTGTGTAGCACCCTGGTGTTTAGGCAGGGTTGCTAACAAATTTAGGTCTCCAGGTCAATTGTTAGTAGATTCAGTGATTCCTCTATAATTCTGGAATTGCTGCACCTATTCTCTTCTGTCACTAGATGGCACTGTGGCTGGTGACATTAGATCGACAAGGGCATAGCAAGGTCAGATTTTAAATGGATGGGCATCTCAGTCAATTGGAAGGGGTTTCTTTAGTCCCTTGGCCTGCTGGGAGAGCCTATTTATTGGGATGGAGTCAGGTGATTGGGGTTCTGTGCCACCTGGGCGGCTGTCTGGGTGGACGTGTATTATGTCGCCCCGGGCTGCTAGGCCGGAAGCCTGAGGCCTATCCCGGGGAAACCTGGCTGCTAGGCTGCTTGAGACCTATCCAGTTGCAGGAGAAGCAGCGTAAGGTTGGGACTGCAGGATTGGAGTCCAACCGAGTTGCAAAGTTTCAGCTGGACGGGGAACCAGTTTTGGTCGGAGATAAAAGTGAAGCAGTCGCCACCAAGGGTCCATCCACCTTGTACCGGAGATCACTGTAAGCTCGAGCAGGTACCAGAGCAATCTTCTCACCAGCCGGGGACGGAGTGGGAAAGCATCAGCGAGTGCAAAGCCAGGGACCCAGCAGGTTAGCTGGAGGGTGACGCTTGAGGAGTATATAGCAGGATATCTGTGGAAGAGATTCAGTGACGATTGGATCTGGAAGTCTAGTGAGAGACTGGGAGCTCAGTGAGTAAAGATCTACAGAGTTGTGTGTGCAAATACCTTTAGTAACTGTTACAAGTTCAGTTGCCATAGGAGACAGTGGTCCTACCTATACAGATGTGGCATGCGGCTGCAGGCCTTTCCCTGTATAGCTGTCTACCTATAGAGTCTCAGAGTCTGTCAATTATCATTGCATCTACTCAAGGGTGTCCTGGACCTAACCCGCTCTCCCACAGTTCTTGTTGAGACAATAAATCTTTTGTTCGCATTCAAAAAGTGACTGGCGCCCATCATTTCATCTTGCATTACACCCACAATGCCTGTTAACCCGCTCTACAAGGAAGGATGTCAGCTCCCCCTAACTCTTGAGGTCACCATTAGGCTTCTGGAGGCCCGGGACTTTGCTACATGTGTACTGTGGGAGCTGATTTTGAGACAGTTTCCCATTGAGCAGTCAGGGAGGCATGTAAGAGCCGCTTAGTGCTTTAAACTGTAATGTCACTGCTTGCAGATAGGAGCTGTCAAAACTCAGGGCTGATGTCGGGAGTGGGCGGGACCAAACAGCTAGCCTATCAAACATGTTGATGTTGAGGGCTGGGCGGGCCGCTCTGTGTATGTGGCTCTGCCCCTTCCCATCAGCTATTAAACACCAGCCAATGGTTGGGATGCTTAAGAAAGGGGGCGGAGCCATATACACGGAGAAGCCCGCCCAGCCCCTATTCGTTTGGCTGGTGTTTGGTAGCTGACAGAAAGGGGCGGGGACACATACACAGAGCGGCCCGCCCAGCCCCTATCCCATTGACTTGCATTTGAAAGGCTAGCTGTTCGGTCCCACCCACCCCCTACATCAACTCTGAGTTCTGACAGCTCCTCTCTGCAAGCAGTGACATTAGTTTCATGCACTGAGTGGCTCTTACATGCCTAGCTGACTGCTCAATGGGAAACTTCCCCTCTCCTAGATCAGTGCCAATCGATGCTGCCTATCAATGCCCATCAGTGTTACCTATCATTACAAATCAATGCCACCTGTCAGTGCCAATCAGTACCCACCAGTGAAACCTGTCAGTGACAATCATTGCTCATCAGTGTCCACCAGTGCCACCTGTCACTGCCACCTACCAGAGACAATCAGTGCCAACCAATGCCACCTATCAGTGCCAATCGGTGCCCAACAGTGCTTCCAATCAGTGCCGCCTATCAGTACCCATCAGTTGTACCCATCAGTACTGCCAATGAGTGCCCAGTGCTGCCAATGAGTGCCACCTATCAGTGCCAACCAATGCCATAAATCAGTGCCGCCTATCAGTGCCCACCTGTGCTGCCAATCAGTGAAGCCTATTAGTGCCAACCAATGCCACCTATCAGTGCCAATCCTTGCTGCCCATTAGTGTTGCCTATCGGTGCCAATCAGTGTTGCCTAGCAGTGCTATCAGTGACAATCAGTGCCCATCAGTGCTGCCTTTTGGTGCAGCCTATCAGTACCCATCAGTGCTACATATCAGTGCCCATCAGTGCTGCATATCAGTGCTGCCAATTAGTGGCAATCAGTGCTGCCAATTAGTGGCAATCAGTGCTACCATGCAGTGCCTATCAGTGCTGCCGACCAGTACCGCCTATCAGTGCTGCCCATCAGTGCTAATGAGTGATAATGAGTGCTGCCAATCAGTGTCACCTATCAGTGCCAATCAGTGCTGCCTATCAGTGCTTCCAATCAGTGCCCATCAGTGCACTGAGTGCAGGGATGGGCAGTTCAACTCAGCAGCTAGGCACATTGTCTATGGGGGCTGGCCTGGTGGGGCACAACTGAATTCCGTCTGTTTATTAATGCCACATGCTGATGTTTAGTATAATATGTAATCACCACACTACTATTTACAATAATCTACTGGAGGTAAATTAAAAACATGTCAGTAAAAGGCCTGCAACTAAGCACTGTTATGTGTTCCCACACCACAAAAAAAAAGTGCATCGCTAACTTACTAATCAATAAACTTAACAATAATTGTGGAACCCTCCAATGTATGGAAATCTCAATAAAACTTCAATATTACTACAGTACCGGTGATATGTAACGTCACATATAATACACAAACTGGAAAAATAAATAAAAAATGAAACTTAGCAGAGATGGTGGAAACCCCTCCTATAGATATTTGGCATACAGATTAACTACAAGTGCAATAATTCCAGTGATATGTGATTTCACATGTAATACACATCAAAATTATAAGACGACATCTTTTCTTTTTCTTTTTTTTACTTGGCAGGGATGGTGGAAACCCCTCTACAGATAATTGCAATACAAATTAACTTCAAGTGCAACAACTTTTTAGTTGGGAGGTTCATACCATTATAGCACTTTGGAATTTTTATTGTTTAGATCGTTACACTTCATTTTATATGATTTAGTTACTATTATAATGTGAATTTTTGCGCTTGAAGTTAATTTTCCACCACCCTTGCTCAGACCATGTCTTTATGGACATTGCTTTGTGCACTGGTGCGCAGTCGTGTTAGAACAGGAAGGGGCCATCCCCAAATTGTTCTTACAACGTTGGGAGCATAAAATTATCCAAAATGTCTGGTATGCTGATGTCTTAAGAGTTCCCTTCACTGGAACTAAGGGGCCAAGGCCAACCCCTGAAAAACACCCCACACCATAATCCCCCCTCCACCAAGCAAGATCCATAAAGACATGGATGAGTTTGGGGTGGAGGAACTTGACTGACCTTCACATTAAAGTGGAGACTGCGAGCCAGGCCTTCTCATCCAACATCAGTGCCTGGCCTCACAAATGCTCTTCTGGAAGAATGGTCAGACATTCCCATAGACACACTCCTAAACCTTGTAGACAGCCTTCCTAGAAGAGTTGAAGCTGTTATAGCTGCAAAGGGTGGGCCAACGCAATATTGAACCCTACGGACTAAGACTGGGATGCCATTAAAGTTCATGTGTGTGTAAAGGCAAGCGTCCCAATACTTCTGGTAATACAGTGTGTGTAATTGTGTAATTATATATATATATATATAATTATACACACACACACACGCGTGTGTTTGAGCTTTGGGGTGCACGCACGCCTATGTCCAAAACCAAATGCATTTCCACTATCATTGCTAAACAGTAAATAACGGCCAATAAAATGAAAGATACAGGGCAGTACCTGCTGACTGGGGAGCGATGCATACAGTCCCTGGAGCAGCAGGAGAGTGATCTTCATACCCTTTAATACACTGACAAGAATAGCTGCCAAATTCATTGGCACACTGAGCCTTAATATCACAGTTCTGTATCCCAAGCTGGCATTCATTCACATCTTAGTGGGAGGTAAGAAAAACACTCAATTTCAATATATTCTTACATTAAAGTTGCAGTACAAGTCAAAAAATGAGTCTGATCTCATCTAGGATGTCCTAATGTTTCTTTTTCTCAGAGGACTAACACAAACAGTATATTAATATATATACATATACACACACACAGAGCATATACGCACTGTATATGTTTCTGTGTGTGAAATATCAATGTACTTTATAATATCCACATACACTATATTACCAAAAGTATTAGTCTTAAGGCATTAGCATACCAAGACAATTTCATGCTCCCAACTTTGTGGGAACAGTTTGCGGATGGCCCCTTCCTGTTCCAACATGACTGCACACCAGTGCACAAATCAAGGTCCATAAAGACATGGATGAGTGAGTTTGGGGTGGAGGAACTTCATTGGCCTGCACCGAGTGTTGTCTTCAACCTGATGGAACACCTTTGGGATGAATTAGAGCCGTTATAGCTGCAAAGGTTGTGCCAACTCAATATTGAACCCTATGGGCTAAGATTGGAATGCAATTAAAGTTCAGGTGCTTGTAAAAGGCAGGTGTCCCAATACTTTTGGTAATATAGTGTATATTTTATAACAAAATATTTAGAGCTGTAATACCAGATTTCAACAGCAAGTGTCACTGCAGTTTCAGCTGGCTTAAACATGTTACGTTTACTTTAATAAAGGCTATGTTAACCTTAAAAAAAAAAAAAAAAAAATACACGTTTTTGCAGGAAAAATAATGTTTATTATTTTTCCCACAGGCTTTTGCAAAGCATTGCACCCATGATCAGTGGATTGCAGGTGCAATGTCAAGTTCTTGCAGACACTACCTCCAGCTCTCTGGCCGCACATCTCCGAAGGCTTTCAGTTAGAGAGCTTGAGAAAGTGTTAATGGACGAGTATTGCCAATTACTGCACTTATGTTCCATTGATCACTACAAGTCTGTATGTTGTGGTGGCAGGCGGGACTTTCTGTGAATGAATGATGCGGCTGTGCAGGCGAAGCTCTAGGGGTGGGAAGTGGGTGCTTAGGAACATGTTATACCCTAAATACAGGTGTAACATGTAATATGCTCCTAAAAAGGTGAAGTTAGCCTTTAAATCATTGTTACTGCTAAATAATTTATATATTACTGTAGCACACATAGGAATCTCGTTATAAAACAAAAATTTCATAGGACATTTGCCCAGCAAATCTGCATGTACATTCATTCTCTGCAAACTGGGCATAAACAAAATGTTCTTTGGGCCATTTAATTTTATTATGGGTAGTAGTAAAATACTACAGTATGGCCACTAGATGGAACTGAGGAGAATAGGGAATACATACATTTTTGTAACAAAAGATACAAAGGAACAATTCAAGAGAACACTAAAGGGAATTAGCAAATAAATGTAACCATTGGTACATATATTTGCTAATTTCTTCTATTGTTCTCTTTAGTTGTTACATTAGATTGCAGAAGACAAACAGGACATGAAATCATGTTACCTTTAACTGAAAGAGACTCCAACCTTGCACCAACTTTCCCCATGAGCTGGCCCTCCAGTGCCTTTACTTGTGTCTTTATGAAGTTTCCCATTCCCTTCCCTCCAAGATGTAGATGCAGCCAAAAAGTCAGCGTTAGCTTTTTTGGATTTGTCCTGCATAATTATATCATTTATATAGTTAACGTTTGCAAAATTATTTTCCTTAACATGCACCGAGAAACATTTCATCCAATGGAAAAAAAAAAAACCCATAACATTTTAGGTCCTCTCATCATATGCACCCAGTGTCAGTGAAAACCAAGCTGAGGCCATTTGGCAAACTGTGATATTTGATTGCATTTCCACTTATAGGAGACAGCCATTAGATTTCCTAAAAAAGAAACACAAGGAGACGCCAGCTAAGTGCATCATCAATGGGTTTATTACAATTAAAAAGCCAAATGCAAACTCATAGAAATATAAAATCAAAAAGCTTATGTGCAGCCATGGCACATTGGATGCAAGCTGTTCACCGGAGGAGCCACTTGTGACAGCAAATAGTGTGTTGTCAGTGAGGAAACCAAGTCCAATGATCCAGGAAGTGAGGAGAGCCCCTGTGGGATACAAGGCATGATGCGACATCACACCTGGGGTGGGCTGGTTGCTATGGTAATGCATTTCAGAACTCCTATTGGCTTCTTTCTCAAAACATTGGTTTATCCTTTTTGGCCACAAGATGGCAATGCAGATAGTTTTCAGGACTGGCCATGCTTTAACCACTTGGAAAATTGTATAGAACGTCAGTTCCTTGCAATTTGTTGTGCCACATCCAATAATAAAGAGCTAGCAAAAGTCCTGGTGGTGGACTTTGAAGGCACATACAACAATAGAGTAAATGGAAAACAGATTTATCAGTTTATCCCAGACCAACACATATGCGTGGATGAGTCCCTTGTCAAATCTTCTGGCAGGCTGGGCATAAAACAATTTATTCCCACCAAAAGGGCCCGCTATGGGGTGAAGCTTTATAAATTGTGCGACTGAGCCACAGGGTATACCTATGCCTTCATGGTATATGAAGGGAAGGACAACCAGCTACATCCCCCTAATTGCCCAGAATACATAGGATCGAGTGGGAAAGTCATTTGAGAACCCAAACCCACTCCTGGAGATAGGCTACCATTTGTATGTGGACAAATTTTATACTAGTTTGCCCCTGTTACGCAACCTTCACAGAAAGAACACTCCCGCATGTGGCACTGTAAGGAAGAACCGGAAGGGCTTTCCTCAAAGCCTTGTCAACAAGAAGCCAAGAAGAGGGGAGACAGCGAATTTACAGAATGAGGAAATTCTGTCTGTGAAGTGGAGGGACAGAAGGGATGTATACGTGCTTTCAACTATCCACAATAATACCTTTGTAGAGATCACCAGGAGGAATGGCCGAATCCAAAAGCCAACATGTATCCACGAATACAATATGTTCATGGGGGGTGTCGACTTCAATGACCAAATGCTCGAACCCTACCTTGCTATGGCGAACATACCAGTGGTATAAAAAAAGTTTACGTTTATTTGGCCATATACAACAGCTACGTTATATATCACAAATCCACTGAAAAGCCCCAAATCCTTCCTTGGCTACCAGGAGGAAATCACCACTGCCCTTGTATTCCCGAAAAGCCCACCAGAAACCATTCGATCCGATGTGATTAGCAGACTCTTCGAACGCCACTTTCCCGAAAAAATCCCCCCCCCCCCCAGACCAACAGGCCAAAAACGTCAGAAAAAATGCCGGGTGTGCACCAGAGGAGAAGGACTTTTTATTGTCCCCAATGTCCTTCCCAACCAGGCCTCTGCATAGTTGACTGTTTCCGCTGCCGTTACCATACTTCACTACATTATTAGTGAAGTATGGTAAATATAACCCTCACTTCCTGCCATTTACCTTCACACCCCTTATGCCTCTGCTTGCTTTGTAACTGACCCTGGCTTGTTATTCGACCACGCTTCTGCCTACTGATTCTGTACATAACTCTGCCTGATCTGGAACTGACCCTGGACTGTTTGACCATCCTTTTTGCCTGCCTCTTGGACTAATCTGGTACCCTGCCACTGGACTAGTGGTATTCAACACAGGGGTCTCCAGAATTGTTTTTCTGGATGAAGAAACATTTATTTTTTTTTCTCATTCCTAGATTAGGGTCTGGAGACTTGGAGGCTTTAAAGAGATTTGGGTGGGAGAAGCCTCTACCCCTGTCCCCATTATGTCCTGAACGAGGCCCTACTTCTGCTGCTGCCTGTAGGTCATATGCCCCTATGCCGGCATGCCTCTGCCTGTCGCACACCACATGGACCATGTTCCTGCCTACTACCAGGACCAATATTTTGGCACTGCTGACAGACAATTTCTGCCTGCACTGACCTGGACTGTATATGGACAGTTATGCCTGCCTGCTACCTGTACTGACTATGGACAGTATTCCTGCCTGTTGCCTGGAAAATTGCGTTTGCTGACCAAGACCCTGCCTGCTGCCTGGACCAGTGCTATCCTCCTGTGGACAACTGCGCTAATAAAACCACAGGTAATCTTTTGTTTACCCTTCGCTCAGCAGAATGTATTTTGGGGTGTAATTCTTGGTATGTGCATGCTATGTGTCCCTAGAACACCTGATGGTATTCCTTGTATGTGGCCAGGCTGTGTAAAAGTTTCACACATGTAGTCTCACCATACTCAGGAGGAGTAGCAGATTGTATTTTGGGGTGTAATTTTTGCTAAGTACGTGCTATGCGTTGGAAATGTCTTATAAATGGACAACTTTGTGTTAAAAATAAAAAAAATGGGTTTATTTTTTTTTCCACATTTTCCAAAAACTTATGGAAACAAATGTACCATTCAAAAGACTCATCATGACTCAGATTATACGTTGGGGTGTTAGCTTTCCAAAATAGGGTAATTTTGTGGGCGTTTCCATCGTCTTGGTGCTCCAGGGATTTCAAAAGTGTAATAGGTAGTCAACAAGTTATATGTGTCATTTATGCTCCTAGAACACCTGATGGTGCTCCCTGCATGTTGGGCCTCTCTATGTGGCTAGGCTGTGAAAAAGTCCCACACATGTGGTATCGCCATACTTAGGAGTAGCAGAATGTATTTTGGGGCGTCATTTGTGGTATACACATGCCACGTGAGAGAAATAACCTATTACAATGACAATTTTGTGGGAAAAAAATAAAAATAAAATCTTCATTTGCAAAGAATTGGGGAAAAAAAAAAATGACAAATCAAAAACCTCACATGCATCTTACTAAATACCTTGGAATGTCTACTTTCAAAAAAAGGGGTAATTTGGGGGTATTTGTACTTTCCTGGCTTGTTCGGGTCGCAAAGAAATTATAGGCCACCAGTACATCATCAGGTGTGATCAATTTTTTAGGATTTGCACCACAACTTGTAAACTATAACTTTCACACAGACCAAATATCCACTAATTTAGGTTATTTTTACCAAAGATATGTAGCAGTATAAATTGTGGCCAAAATTTTTGAAAAAAAATTATTAAAACTTGCAAAATGTTATCACAGAAACTAAGAAAAATTAGGGTTTTTTTTTCAAAATTTTGGTCTTTTTTCATTTATAGCGCAAAAAATAAAAAACCCAGGAGGTGATCAAATACCACCAAAAGAAAGCTCAATTTGTATGAAAAAAAAAGGACAAAAAATTTATTTGGGCACAGTATTACATGACTGAGCTATTGTCAAATTGTGTGAGCACTGAAAGCTGAAAATTGGTCTGGTCATGAGGGGGGTTTAAGGGCCCATTTGTCAAGTGGTTAAGACAAGTTAAAAACTGTTTTTTTTTTCTAGAAACGTAGAAAAAAAAAAAAAAAATTATGTTTGGAGGTTCTAACATCCTAGAGAATAAAATGGCGGGTGTTGCAATACTCTGTCACACCGTATTTGCGCAGCGGTCTTACAAGCGCACTTTTTTTTTTAAAAATACACTTTGAATTAAAAAATAAGACAACAGTAAAGTTAGCCCAATTTTTTTTATATTGTGAAAGATAATGTTGCGCCGAGTAAATTGATACCCAACATGTCACACTTCAAAATTGCGCCAGCTCGTGGAATGGCGACAAACTTTTACCCTTAAAAAAAATCTCCATAGGTGACATTTAAAAAATTCTAATAGGTGCTTGTTTTGCGTTACAAAGGAGGTCTATGGCAAGAATTATTGCTCTCGCTCTACCGATCGTGTCGATACCTCACACGTGTGGTTTGAACACTGGTTTCTTATGCGGGTGCTACTCACGTATGCGTATTAAGCAATGTGTCTACATCTCTGCAAATTGTAAAATGTGAAAATGTTATAGTATTAAGTATAACGCTTTCAGCTGTGATGGTATTAAAATCTACTTCCGTCTGTATCCAATCAACATTGTTTTCTCAATTTTTGGTTGAACCTATAGCAGCGCTTCTTTGTTCTGCCGGCAACCTATTTAGAGCGTCAGTGCAGGCATGTGGGCGTACCCCTGATGACGTCAGATTGACGAAAAAGATCGGGTAGCCACGCCCACACGCTGTGCGCGATTGCATTTTAAAACGTTTGTATACAGGATTTTTTTACTTGCTAGCAATCTTGTTTTTAACTTGTTATATGCTAATAAGAGACTCGTGGAAGTTCTCAAACAGCACTGTAATTATTTTACTCCAATAAATCTTTTGATGAGACAGTATTACACTATCTGGAGTATCATATTTTTTTTGCATGATTTTCACTACCCTTGAACACTTGGGATACTTGCCGTGACTGACCATTCAGAGGTTACTGGTAAGACACACCTGGGAGATCTAGGAAGCCCAGGAGATCTGGAGTTCCATGGTGGGGGTGGGGGGGGGGGGGGGGGTCGCTGTTGATCCGGTAAGCCTTCCATTTTACTGGAGGCGACGGGTCTCACGAGGTCAAGTCACATCATTTTGAAGACTATTCAGTCACTTTTATGGACCCTTTTGATAATATTTTTCACCATACCTTTGTACTTTATTGTAGTATTTTTCTATATGATTTTTTGGTTGTTTGTTTGATATATGCAAGTTTATTAATTGGCACTATTTTCAAGCACTTTATTATATATCTATTTTTTCATATGTGGTCTATGGGAACATTTTCATGGTCATAAGTTTGCACATTTTTTGTAAGTTGCTTATAACAAATTTCTTCATTTACATTTAGAGTTCCTTTGGGATTACTGAGGCATTTTCTTTTTGGTCAGGGAAGTAGGGATCATAAGAACTGCTCTGGTACTTTCCTGAAGCCTAACGCGAAGCTCCGGGTCTTTGGTCTGGGTGTACTGTCAAGCCAAGGAAGCAGCCAGTCCCTCAGCCCTTATAAGGACCCAATACGTATGCATCTGTTAGCGAAACCCGGAATCCACCCCAGCGTCAGAGATCCAGAACCTCGACAGTCTCAACAACCTATCCGAGGGGGATCCTCCGGGGACAACTGAAGCAGCATTGGTGCATGGTCTGAGATCCCCCTTGGCAGGATACAAACCTGTTGGACCCTGGGCAAAATGGAGCTTCGGCATATATCAGATCTATGCGGGAGAGAGTCCTATAGGTGGCAGAGTGGTAAGCAAAAGGACCTGTCAAGGGGGTGTCTCCACCTCCACAGATCCGTCAGCCCGTAGGCCTCCGCCCCTGCGGAGGGGTGCAAAGTAGAACCTCCCCATAGGCAAAAGCGATCCAGCTCAGAGTGAGGTGGCGTATTGTAATCCCCCATGAGGCGCACATTTTCTGTAGCATACTTGGCAATGAGAGAGCCTAGCTTGTGAAGCAATCTAGTTGAAGCAGGAGGAGGCATGTACAAACCTACCAGCACAATTTCTAAGCATTCCACCATTGCGTGAATTATTACGTAGCGTCCATCTGGGTCTAGTTCAAGATCCAAGAGTCTAAATGGTAGGCATTTGCGTACCAGAACACTGACACCTCTGGCAAAATTAGAGTAGGTCGAGTGATACTGGAGACCCACCCATGTTTTTTTTTTAGACTAAGGGCCTTTTCCCCCACCAAGTGGGTCTCCTGAAGGACACAGATATGAGGTGTAGCAGGGCGGTACCTTGCCAGGATCCAGGTCTAATAAACAGCCAGTTCACTAATGAGTCAGCTGTGTTCTGGGCTTTAATCACGACCAAGGCTCTAGGCTCCCAGTTGGAGACAACTCCACCCTGCAGACAGGAGGTCTGGGCATGGGAGTCAGAAGGGCTTCACCTAGGAGAGAGAGGTGGGAGCCAGTGTAGCATGAGGCTACTTGCTATACGCATGGAGGTGCTGAGCGTCCGGTCTGTGGGAGACAGACCAAGGCCCTAAAAGTATAAGGCCTGAGCTGGAGAGCTGCGTTTACAAGCCAGGAGGGCTAAAAATCGTTTACTTTGGTAGCAGGACTGAAATACAGAATACCCCTGCGAGGGAATCTTCTGTGTTTGTTTTGAACTTTCTTTTAAATAAAAGTGGGCAAAACCAGCTCTGAAACAGATAAAAGCGAGTGGTGGTGTCCATAAAGCGCTACACTTGGAGTGAACCCCTGACAGAGGGTTACAAGTCTTCAGGAATTGGAATACCAATGACCGCTTCACAGGAGAATTAAGGCCTCTTGTATTCCAAGAGATCACATTGAGAGATGCCATTCAGCCATCATGTACAGCAGTATAGGAAGGGACTCAAGGAGCGGCCTCAACCCAGATAAATCAAAGGCAGGCAACCCAATGCCACAAGTTAGAATACCCACTAAGAGCAGAGTTAAGTTGAGCCCAACTGACTGTGTCATATATGCATTGTTATAATAAACAGTAAAACAATAAAAACAAGGAAAAAAAATAAAATAAAAAAAATCTCCCCCACCCTGCCAGCGCCCCCATTACTGTGAGCGGCATATCTTCCCAACAGGAGCACAGCAAGACACCATGCTTTGGAGGCAATGTGTGCAAGAGGCATACAGTACATAGGTCTGCTAACCCATAACAGCTAGGGTCATCCGGATGATAAATGATGTGCTGGTCTCCCAGCAAGCAGGCGGGAGCGAACATGGTCGAATGACTTCAGTAGACGTTGCGTTTCAGTGGAGTAAGCCGGAAATATGAGGAGCTTAGCGTTTTTATATTTCAGCTCCCCCACATTTCTCACCTCACTGGGGTAAGAATGAGGCATAGGGTAGGAGAGAGCGCAGCAGCTTTTTGGTGAAGAGAGTAGTGTCATTGCCCTCTGCTCCCTCAGGCAGCCCCAATATGTGCAAATTATTGCATCTGTTGTGGTTTTCAGCCCGCGATTCCAAGTGTTTCACTCTGATCTTTAAAGTATGAAGGTCTGCCGCGAGTTCCGGACGTATGTACTCTGTCTCCATGTTAGTCACCGGACCGCTAAAGGTATCAATGTCTCTCCTAATCAGCTCCAATTCAGTATAGACATGGTCCATTTTCTCGGTTAGGGCCATTTTGCAGGCATTGATGGCCTCCATGAGGGCCATGTGCTCCGGAGGAGCTGCAGGAGCTACAGCTTCGTGACTCGCCTCCTCAGTCTGGGAAGCCATAACAGTAAGGGTTATGGTGGCGGCCTTAACCTCAACTTGCGGATTGTTCTATTTTTTTGTTCAGTTTCCGAGCGGCGCCTCCCCATCTGTAGCCGGGCATGGGCGGTCAGATCCAGGCAGCCAGGAGCGCCAGGTGAGGCGGGGTGAGAGTCCTCCAGCCCTGTGATAGATCAGGATAAAATATCCAGACGGCGGGGCAGCACTAAACATGTTCACTCCCATTGCCATCTTGGACATGCCCCCACATTTGGCTTTTCAATTATAATAAACCCATTGATGCTGCACTTAGTTGGCGCCCCCTTGTGCTGCTTTTTTGTAATTTCACATATTTGTTCCCGTCTCAGGTGGAGCTGCCTACTGAAGTACAGCACCCTTCCTATGGGATTATGAACTCCTTATGAACATTTTATAAACTACTTATACTATGCAAGCATATCTTCACACTTATTTAGGGAGGGAGAGGCTAACTCATGTGGATGGGCATTAACATTTGTTTGCGCCACAATTTCAATTGTTATCAGATTGCCTAAATCAACTGCCACTGCTGACCACTCCCTCTGAAATGTCTGTCTGCCCGGTTGTTATCCTGATCCACTGGCTTCAATCCTTTTTCTGCATGGAATAGGAGCAAGTATGTAGATAAGGAAATCTAGCATTCAAATCTGCATATCTGTTCCAGGTTTGTGACTAAAAGCATCAAGACCAGAGACAGCCAGGCAACTAACATTTTCAAAATATGATCCACAATCAGTCCTTCATTTTTATCTCTGTAAGTTTCCTTTAAATATGCACTTAGGTTTTATTATATTTTATAGGTTCCTACATCTGATTATATTGTCCATTTTTATACTGTAACTTACAATATGACTTTCTTTAGAATAAGTGTTTTCTCTCCACTGGGAACGTAAATCATCTTTTCTGTAATCTTAGGAGACAAAGAAAGGAAAAAAAATAGCAATAATTCACAATATGTGATACAATTGTATTTTGCAACACATAACATTTTAGAATTTCTCCTACCTTTGCTTTGACAACCTCTACAAGTTCCTTCTCCCATTCTCTCAATTTGACATGTTGGTGCTGTATTTCAGCTGTAATCTTAAATAAGGAATCTGTTTTGAAATTAATAAAGCAACTGAAATATTTTGGACGAGAGTTGAAATACACATACATTATAGTTTAAAACAACAAAAACATGCTATACTTACCTCCATTGTGCAACTCGTTTTACACAGAGTGGCCCCAAACCTGGTCTTCTGGGGTCCCTCAGCGGCTGTCTTGGCTCCCTAGCGCAAGTACTCCACAACTTCATGTGAGCTCCCTCGCATGCTGTGGAGTGCTTGCGGGCGCACTCTCGTGATACAGCTGGCGGCTATAGCCGCTCACTGTATCACTCGGCCCGCTCCAACGGCGCGCCGCATCATTGGATGTGATTGACAGCAGCACGAGCCAATGGCTGCGCTGCTTTCAATCCATCCACTCTAGCCAATCAACGGCCAGGGTGAGCGGCGAAGAGGAGGTCGGGGGCAAGCACGGGACTTTTGAGGGGTCAGGTAAGTATAACGGGGGGCCGGCGTTGACTGATGTTTTTTCACCCTAATGCACAGAATGCATTAAGGTGAAAAAACTTTTACCTTTACAACCCCTTTAAAGTATATGTGAACACTTACCTTGTAAAGCAATTCATTCAGTTTAAGAAAAAAAAAAAAAAAAAGAAGGATACAGCAGGTAAAAGGTTCCATTAAAATGTTTACCACGTCGGTAACAACCCATGAAATCCATACATACAAAGAATCCAAAAACACATATGTTCAGAAATGACTGTGTGTAATAAAATGGAATGACACAGGGAAAAAGTATTGAACACAGGAAGAAAGGGGAGGTGCAAAAAAGGCATGGAATGCCAAAACGCCAGCTGAAATCTATCAGTAATTAGAAAGAAATACTGCCCCTTGTCAGTGAAAATTAATATCAGCTGGTTCAGTCCCAACTGATGGCCTATAAAAAGGGTGTCTCATTATGAAGGTGTCACACAAGAAACATCTCATTATGGGTAAAAGCAAAGAGCTCTCTGTAAGAGAAGTCCGGTTAATAGACGCGTGTTGGCGCACAGGTGCGGGCACAGTAGTGTGTGCGCCAAGAATACTGTGTACTGGCGTATGCGCGCGGTTGCGAACAGGTGGGCGTGCGAGCCGCGAACAGGCACACGTACGCGCACACATGCACGCATTGGCGCCAGCCAGTCTATTTAAACGGTGCAATGACACTCACACATTGCCGAGTGGTCTTTCAGCTAGTGCATGTTTACCTGTGTTTTAATCTGTTCCAGTGTTCCTGTGTTTGACCTGGCTTGTACCTGAACCTCCCCTTGGACTTCTGCCTTCTTTCCTGTGCCCACGGCTTGTGTTTGACCTTGCTCCTGCTTCATGTTTCTGTACTGTACTGCCCGACTGTGTACCGAACACGGCCTGTATCCTGTTTTCGCTTCTGCCTCACGTTCCGGTACCTGCTCTGCTGTTGATGACCTCCACTCTTTTGTTCCGACCATGCTTCCGCCTGCTGATCCAGCAACATGGAATTCCATTTCTCGGTGCCTATCCGGTGATCTGCAACCAGCGGGTTCCTGCCAAGGCTCAACCTGTGCCACCTGGTACACCGACCCTCATGCCACTCTGTCTTTCACTCCCTGTCATCTCTACCAGGGGTGCTAGAAAGGAGGTGCAAGAGAAGCCCTCTCTACAGCTCAGTCTCCACCAAGTACGTGACACTCTCCCAAGACCTTTGCAACCTTATTGTTGCAAAACATACTGATGGCATTGGTTACAGAAGGATTTTGAAACTTCTGAAAGTTCCAGTGTTGTGGCTATAATCCAGAAGTGGAAAGAACATAATTTCACCATAAACCAGCCACGATCAGGTGCTCCTCATAAGGTTTCTGACAGAGGAGTGAAAAGAATTATCAGAAGAGTTGTCCAAGAGCCAATGGCTACTTGTGGAGAGCTTCAGAAAGACCTGGAATTAGCAGGTACAATTGTTTCAAGGAAAACAATACATATTGCACACTTACTATGCAAAACCCCATTGCAGAAGAAAAAGCATGTTGAAGTTCGAAGGTGCACAACATTTAGACAAGCCTGTGAAATACTGGCAGAATATAGTCTGGTCAGATGAGACCAAAATTTAACTCTTTGGATGCCATAATACACACCATGATTGGAGGTCAAATGGCACTGCACATCACCCCAAAAACACCCCCATACCAACAGTGAAGTTTGGACGTGGGAATAGCATGGTGTGGGGCTGTTTTTAGCATACAGTACTGGCAAACTTCATGTCACAAAGGGAAGGATGAATGGAAAAATGTACCAAGACATTCTTGATAAAAATCTACCAGAATGATGAAGATGAAACGAGGGTGGACATTTCAGCAAGACAATGCAAAGAACTAAAAGATCCAAGTTCATAGAAGAGGCCCACAGAACCTTCAAGATTTGAAGACTGCTTGTGTGGAAGAATGGGCCAAAAATCACACTTGAGCAATGCATGCGACTAGTTTCTCCAAACAGGAGGCGTCTTAAAGCGGTCATTACCAACAAAGGATTTTGTACAAAGTATTAAATAAAATTTCAGGTAACGTGTTCAATACTTTTTCCGGTGGCATTCCATTTTATTAAACACAACTTACATTTCTGAACTTATTCGTTTTGGCGTGTGTGTGTGTGTGTGTGTGTGTGTGTGTGTGTGTATTAAAAATACTTTCTTTTTTTATGCGATCACTGCATAAAAGGACTTAGAGTGGTGAGGATGGAGACTGCAGGGGCGTGTCAACAGAAGGCAGAGAAACAGCAGTACAGTACACTGATCTTCATAGTGATTAGCTTAGGGGGAGGGAGGGGGGCATCTCAACAGAAGTTTGAGCATTGGATTATAGGCAGGTTGTGCTCCCAAGTAGGGTGCAAAAAAGAAACCGGACCATGCTTTCATGCTCTAGTGCAGTGGTCATCAATCCTGTCCTCAGGACCCACTAACAGGCCAGGTTTGCAAGATAACTGAAATAAATCACAGGTGATATAATTTGCTGCTCAGTGATTGCAGTATTCTAGTCTGAATCTCCCCAAGGTAATACATAAAACCTGGCCTGTTAGTGGGCCCTGAGGACAGGGTTGATGACCACTGCTCTAGTGTGCTTGGTTTGAAATAGGGAAGTTAATGGAATGGCAGGATCCCAAGGTATTGCAAACAAAGTAAGTACAGACAACAGGATACTTTTTAAATCAAAAACGTAGTAGTTAGGCAGTTAATTAAAATTGCAAGGAAAAAAAAATTAATAAAGTCTCACCTTAAATTTTTTCCCCATTTCTACCCTGTTTTTATTATCTGGCTGTCATATTGATCCATGCTTCATTACTTTTTAAGTCACAGACCCATAACAAGTTTACAGATCAGGAAAGAAAAAAAAATGATCTCACTAGCTGAAGGCTTGTCTGAAGCCAGCAGCTCAAAGTTTTGAAGCTAGAGACAGCCAGGATGTGAGCAATGGCATACTCCATATGTTTCTCAGTAGATGTTTCCCATAGGACTTATCGAAGCATAGTAGAAGATTTCTTTACCAGATGTTAAAGTTTTTCTTTATTTAAGATCTCAATCGTTCTCCATGTTAGTACCTCTGATGGCTACAGGAGACAGTCTAATAATTGTTGAATTTTTTTAGTATTTGCCGCCCAGGGCTGTCAGCATCAGCAGCGTCTGAATTATATGGTGGATGATCATCTAGGGGCGAAAACAGAGATGGAGAGCTTTCTAGTCGACGATCCACTGGCTTACTGGGAAATGAGAATAGACCACTTGCCCAGTATGCTATTGAGCTGCTGGGCTGCCCTGCATCCAGCGTGCTTTAATGAACGGGCATTTAGTGCTGCTGGAGGTTTTGTTATTGATCATAGAAAACATCTGTCCACAGACTCCGTGGACCGTCTGACTTATCAAAATTAATCAGTCCTAGATTACCAGCAGCCATGAAGCCCCTGATGCCAATGTCGCTGATTAAGTGTTCTTGGTATATGGAATCTCTGCAGGACTTGCCTAGTGTTGTGGGTGTTGATTTAATGTGGAAGAATATTTTTAGTGTAGGTTTCATGGGCACAATTAACACGGTCAAACAGGTGCATATCATTACAATTTTTGAAAGCAAGGCCAATTCTTGCTTTCATCAAGCATACCTCTATAGGGTTACGATGTGAAGGTGCCACCGACACCCAAAGAAAAAAGGTTTCCACACCAGTTACAGAAGTAGAAATCCAAAGTCTGTGGTAGAGGCAGCAGAATTTATCCAAAAAAACTCTAATCTTGTTCCCTGTGCACTACATTGTGGCCTCATCATACAGACTGGCTCCTCAAGCTGTTGCTTACAAAATAAAGAAAGCTTGCAGGGAAATTTTTTTTTTTTTTTGGGCTTTATAAATGCAATTATTGCTGCAGCAACTTCTATACACAGTACAGATGTGACACTTAAAGGTGGATTAAGGCCCCCCCTCCCCCGGCACTATATTGAAAGGAATTTTTCATTTTTATACATTAACGTTAAGCATCAATAAATCACTGACGTTTTTTAACAACATTTTTTTTTATTGATACAGTAGGGCAGTACCCGGGCCCCCATAAGCATTGTATATCCAATTGCTTGAATATAAGCCTTCATAATGGGCACTTTTGATTTTTCATGTTCGGGTTCAATAGACATCAATGGGGTTCGTTATTCGGTTCCGAACTTTCTGAATTTCAAAAGTTCTGGTGCGAACAGAACAGGGGGTTGTATTGGAAAGTACAATTAATTGCATCAGCGAACAAATCCAACCTGAAGTGCGTGATCTTACATCATAACTGATACTGTGCTTATATCATAATGCCTTACCTCCAGGGTGATGAGGAAATCCAAGATCTGTTTCATTTCCAGATAAATCTAGCAGGGTGGAACAGAATAAAAAAGTACAATAAGCAGTAAAAACATATTTATCTTTGTATATTTTTGACATGACAGCAACGTTGGACAAAATTATGGTTTATGGCACTTAAAGCTGCTGCTAAACCTGCTGAAAAAAACATCAGCATCCAACACTTATGGGAGTTTTGGGTGCCTGATACCACTCTGCACTCTGTGGTTTCCTTTGCTTGTCCTACATGGAAATGGTGGAAATAACCAGAGGGGGATCAGGCATGCAAAACTCTTCAAAGTGTCAGGTGCAGAAGATTCAAGAAGTTCTGCAGGGAGGACTTTAAGTTTAATAATCTAGAGACAGGGTTGCTTTTAAAAAGGGAATGTCAGTTTCATACAATACATTTTTACTAAAAAGCTGTTGCATCCTGACATGACGATGTGTGGATGTGTAGTGTCCAGAACTCTGATGTTTATCCTGTCCCGTTACTCTATGCCAGGTCTGATGGCATAGCCAAAACTGTCAGATGGTGGCCCAGGGACCTGTAGCTTCACATTGCGACTTGACCTTCCTTCCTCTAGCTCCCTTCTGCTATTTCTATTTGCACTATAAGTTGCTCCCTTTGGGCTGGAGTGCTGGATTGGGTTTGATGACACATTTGTGGTGGCTTTGGGACTCGGCACTCTGAGCTTTGTCTGCCCCTTGATCACCACGAATCCCTTATAGCTCCTAAACGGTTCCCCTGTGTTGGCTGAGATACCAAAGAGAAAGGAGGAGACAAACACCAGTGATGGATTATATGGAGGGGGTAGATCTGCTGGACAGTGCTAAAACAGCCAAGAAGAGGGGCAAGGAGGCAGCAGCAAGGTTGGAAATGTTTGCTGGGAATAGTAAAGAGACAGCCTACAGAATGGATACATCTGTAATTTTATCGGCAACCTCTACTACTTCTCCAAAGCTGATAAATTGATTTCAAAGAAATAGCTCAGATATGGGCTGTGTAGAGCATGCCCAGCTTGAAGATTCTGTGAGTACATAAACTTCTGTGCATAATACTGAATAATCACAGAGGAAGTAGAAGCAAAAACACAGTGAAAGGTTTTCGCAGGGCAGTACAAAAGCGTGGTCATTGTTTTGTTTTAATAAAGACACAGATGGAAGCGATTAAAGAATTTACTTTTGTCAAGACAGGATTTGAAGAAAGTCCATAAATACATTTCCAATTGAGAAAGTAGAATAGAAAAAGCTATTTAAAGTAATGGAATTTATGGAGAAATGGCTTCTCTCTCTCTGTATTTAGGAAAGACACTTTTACCTCTTTAGTGGTTATAGGGGGGTCATTGGGTTTAGACTCGTTGCCTCCAGCTGGAGGCAGTGGTATTGCTATAGGGGTAATATGAAAAATTAACTCCAGCAGCTCCCGCCCTCTATTCAGTCCTGCTGTCTGTCTGCATGCCCGAGTAAGGTAAGAAGGGGCAGAGCTGCGGGGAGAGGGGGACTGTGTAATGTAAAAGAGTCCAGATGTGCAGGGGCTGTGTAATGTAAAGGGGTCCAGAGTAGGGATGGGCCTGGTGTTCGATTCGAACACATGTTCGAATCGAACATCGGCTGTTCGTCCGCTCGTCGAGGGCAGAACTCTGAGGGCAGTTTGCATCAAATTCGGGTGATGCGAACGGTCCACAATGCACTGCGCCAGTCGCAATGCATTGCTGGCTGATGATTGGCCAAGCATGCACTGTGACCCCGCATGCTTGGCCAATCATAGAGCCAGCGGCGAGGAGAGCAATAATTGGCCACAGGCAGGATGCCTGTGGCCAATTATAGCTCAGGGGGTTTAGTACACGCCCCACACTATATAAGGCCGCCGCGCCGGCGGCCTCGTGTAGTGTGTTCTGGCTTGAGGAACAGTGACAGTGTACTGTACATGTCTATATTGCCTGGACAAGACATGACATTAAAGCCGCAAGCAGTTTTAAATGGCTTCTTTTTTTTTTTCCCCTTTACAAATGTCATTTTGTGCAGGGACAGTTCTAAACACGGGAAACACATGTCACTTCACAGGCATACTTTAGACACCCCCCATGTACCATATTTAAAGGAATATTTCACTTATTTTTTTCACTTTATGCATCATTTTTAAAACTTTTTTGCATTGATACATGTCCCCTGGGGCAGGACCCGGGTCCCCAAACCTTTTTTATAACAATAACATGCATATTGGCTGTTATAATTAGCACTTTAGATTTCGAACGTTCGCGTCCATTGTAACTAATAGGGTTCTAACGTTCATGCAAACTTTCGGTCCGTTCGCAGGTTCTGGTGAGAACCGAACCCGGGGTGTTCGGCTCATCCCTAGTCCAGAGGTGCGGGTCGCTGTGTAATGTGCAGGGGGCTGTGCAATGTAAAGGGGTCCAGAGGTATAGGGGCTGTGTAATGTAAAGGGAACCAGAGGTGCGGGGGCTGTGTAATGTAAAGGGATGCCAGAGGTGCGGAGTTGTGTAATGTAAAAGGGGCCAGAGTTACAGGGGCCATGTAATGTAAAGTTTTCTATGTTTTACCTTCAGTTATAGCTCCAGTCCTATTGATTTCTGTTGGGTTGCGCATTTTTTTCTGCAAGCGCACCAAGAGATGCATGCTGCATCATTGGCGCACTTTCAGAAAACAGAATTTTTTTTTTTTTGGGGGGGGATGGTGTTGACGGCATGTTTTACCGTACCAGGTGACACCAACCCTAGTGACTCCACTGCCTGGAGGAATGCAAAGTCTGAAAGGCTGATGAAACCCTTTGGATTGATAGAAATTAAAAAAACATTTATTGATGGCCGTGTCCTTAATTTCCTTTCTCTGTCTCAAAGGTGAAACATCAGAGGTCTATTTAGACCCCTAATATTTCACCAAAGCCCCCAATGGGGCTACAAAAAAAAAAAAAATTTTAAAAAATAAAGTTGTAAAAAAATAAACAAAACACATAAAATAAAAAATAGTAAAAACATGAGAAAAAAACAAAACTAAAAACTGACACCAGTGGCGGAATTACCAGGGTCACAAAGGTTACACTTGCGACTGGGCCCTGGTATTCTGCCACCGTGGGGGGGGGGGGGGGGGCACCAGGGGAGCCCTTTATGGTTTCTTGCACCGCGGTCCTGAAGTTTCTAGTTATGCCCCTGGAAAGATCATTGGTGTCATGCTGTTGGCTCTGCCAAGTGGACTGGAAACTAAATAAGCACCATCAGATGGGAGGTCAATCAGCTATAGCTCAAGGAGTCCTATGGTTCTGATAAACCCTGGTTGAGAATGACTAGTCTAATCCATGAAAATCTGATTGCTCTCTACCTTTTTTAAAGCAATGTAATGGTCTTGAGATATTGACAATATACAAAATAATAAGTGGTTGGAGATGAAGCTGGGGTTTCCTCTGCCTTGATATCAGCCTCTCAGAGATTGTCTTATTGTCAATAAATATTCTCAGTCAAAATCCTAAATTAACTTCACAGAGCGGGTATCTGGGAAGAAACTGGATGTGCCCACTGTTGTCAGGCCCCAGGAGATCATCTTCTTTGAGGATGTCCTAAATTGACATATTAAAGTGTAAAAGTTATTTTCAAAACATACTGTATGCAGTTCATATTTGTGCATTTTGGGCATCTAGATGTTCCAGAAAGTCAAGTTATCCTGACATTGGGGTTTTGCAGAATTGAATTATCAAAAGTGGACCTTGCCACATGCGCCAATAGGAAAGTGGATATCGACAGTTAAAAAAGAAAGCCAATCTAGTTAGCCGACACCCCCTATGCTCTCCTTGTATTTTTTTTTAATCCATATACCTACAATTACCGTAATTCCTTCATACCAGGTATTACATCACCAGGACTCCCTGTTCATCTTCTGGTCACAGCAGCAGTCAGCCATTCTTCCAGGACTGAATAGCACACCACTCACATAATGGCATGCGAGTGCCGCTCACCACGGCAGTATTGTGAGACCAGCCTTGATGAGGATGTATAAATGAGAAGCCTAGTTTACAGAAAATAGGCAGAATGACAGTGTTGTTCCATTCTGAAGAAGACAGTCTGTGCTGGGCCACAGAAGTTTAGGACAGCACTGGAAGGTTAGGTAGGACATATTTTTTAAACATAGAGGGTGGGAAATCTGAAACTGGAGTAGTTGGTTTTTCAACAGGGGGTAGGGGCACTCAATAAGTTTCAATATTCTCAGTCAGATTGCCTTCAGACTCTTGGCTTGGTGTCAAATAATGTATGTATGAAAGGAGGAGGAGAAGGAAAGGAAATCTGACACGAGAAAAAATTAAATAAAATAAAAAAAAACTGAAATGTATTTAAATAGCAATGAAAGCATTTTTTTTCCTCAACCAAATATGGAAGAAAACATTCACATCCAACTCTAGGTCAAAACATATATTGTTGCAATGAAACACCAAAAATTATGGACTACTTACCAAAGACATGACTCCTTGGCTCTTCACTTTCTTGGTTCAGATCAAGATTAAAATTTGAATGACTTGCATTACTTTGTACTGTACTTTTACTATGGCCAGCAGTGGTAATTTTGATCTTTTTTAAAACATCTACATCTAGAGATGAGTGCGACTTGTCGGATGGTGAATGTGGTAGAGGTACGGGAAAGGTTATCAATATCTGAGCAGAGGAAGATTTATATGGCATGGCTGTGCTTGTTACAGGTTGTGTGGCAGTTTTATTTTCATGACCTGAATCATGTCTGCTATGATTTACCAACCAATGACCAATCCATCCTATGACCTTTGTAAATATTTCTGTAGACTTGTATTCCTCAGTTGGCAAAGTTTTATTTTCTGTGACTGTTGAAACGTTTTTCCTTTTAACAGTGCCTTCCTTTTCTGTTTCTGTAACTTGGCGTGAGCGCCCAAAAAGTTTGGGCTGAACGTCAAATCTTGGTTGAGAGGAAGTAGACATGTCTTTAGGGACTCCCTCTTGACCTGAGACCAGCACTTTGCTCTGTGGAGGTGAGCCACTAACTATAGGTTTAGCTGCTGGTAGAGTTGTTAAGTAGCTGCTGCCAAGAACATTTATATGAAATCCCAGCACAGCACTCACAGTCTTAGCTTTTTGCAAATTATTTTTAGGATGTATAGTACTAAACGACACAGGCTGAAACACCTGAGTTTTTTCAGGTTCAGTGACAGTCTGGCTACCAAGGTCCTTACTCAATGACTTGGTTGTTGGTAACAAAGTCTGAGGCTTTGGGTGAGAAATACCCCCTTGACTTGTTGGAAATTTACCAACAGGTAAGGACGTAAACTGTGCTGGTGAAATAAGAGGAGCTGCTGTTGAGGTTTCTATTGTGTGCCCGTCAGCTGTAAATACAGGTTTCATAGTTTCAGCAGTCGAAGTAACAGCAGGTAGAGAAGGTTTTCTCCAACTCAGTAGTGGGACTGAGGTAGGGTTTTCTAGATGTGATTCTATATACAAGTCCAAGTCCAATACGGTTTTAGGAGCGTCAATAATTTGGTCTGTATTGACATGTGAGGTCTTAGGTATTTTAGGTCTTTTGACAATACTTGTAACATAATCCCGAGGGAACTCCGTCTGGTGGGCTGCACTAACTGGTGGTGTCATCATAAACTGTCCTTCACTGAAATTATGGATTTTAGTGAGCTCAGCTAAAAGAGCAGCAGTAAAAGGTGTGGAAACCTGATTATTATTGGTTTCGCTGGATTGCTCTGTCCCATCAGGCTCAGTATGAGATAGTCCAAAATGTGGAGTTTTTGGAAGCTTTGCAGTATAGGGTATACTTATAGGAGTAGCCTTATGTAGCCCAACAACATGTGAAGTACCAGAATGCACAGTCATTGGAAGATCAGTAAGATAGGTTGTGCTGAAATGGGGAGTAACATGCTGCTCTGAATCATGAGCTCCACTAAAATGGGGTGCCACAGGAATCTCCATATGTGCTGTACTCAGCACTGGCGTTTCTGACATAGAAAGGGCTTTTCCCAATATCCAGTCTGCTTGAGATGTAGTTTCCCACTGCC
Organism: Lithobates sylvaticus; assembly: GCA_028564925.1. NCBI lineage: Eukaryota > Metazoa > Chordata > Amphibia > Anura > Ranidae > Lithobates > Lithobates sylvaticus. The sequence continues at coordinate 95,787,964 of CM053028.1, forward strand.
CCACATAACTTGGCTGTATGTCTTCTGTGGTATCTATATCAATAGGTTTGTCTTCATCCATGACAGAAGAATCTGAGGATTGTGGCTGGACAACCTTAGATGGTGGGGAAGGAACCTGAACTACTGTGCTTGGAACATCTTTTGAAAGGTTAATAGCAAAAGTGCCTGCAGTTAAATGGTGAGCAACATTTAGAGGTGGCTGGGGAGTAGCAATTGCAACTTCATGGTCTTCATCATGGTAAACTTCAGAAACTTTAGTGCCAACATAAGGCAACTTGCTAGTAGACAATGTTGAAGGTAGAGAAGAATATACTGGATGTACATTTGTTGGTGGGATTCCAAGTACTGTTGTGGCAACTGGTACAGTAACAGACTTATATGGTTTTAATGAACATTTACATAAATTAGCATTTAGACCAGCAGCAGAATCATCAAAGATATAGTAGCGTCCTTCAAAATATTTGATTGAATCAGTAGGTGAAAATGTCTGCCATAGTAGTACAACATTGATTGCACGGGCCTGAGCAGCAAAAACATGTGTAGGCTTATTCCAACAAGCAGACACAATGGTGGTTTCAACAGATGATGAAATACTTTCAAAAATTATTTGGGCACGGTTGTCATCGCAGTTTGTGTTTGTTTGAAATCCATCTATGTAGATTACAATGTGTTTTCCTGGTGCAGCTAAAATAGTCCAGTTACACCACAAATTTACATTAGTTATCCCGGAAACCACAGGAGGGGAAAACGTGCCAAAATCTTTACTTAACTTTACAAAACAGCTCTTTTCTGCTATGAACGCATGCATTGAAGTTGGCTCAAACCCTGACAAAAATAAAAAGACAAAAAAGTATGGATAGAAGATAAATGAGGCCAAAACTGTAAAATATAGGAGGTAAGTTAGTAACAAAAAAATTCAAAATTATAATATACATATAAAAGAAATTAATGCATACTGTAATTGAGTGGCCCTTCCCTCACTAGATGCACTAGGCATGATCGCACTCCCCCCCCCCCCCCCCCCATCCTTCACAATCAAAAATAGCAAACCTTTTTTTCATGACTTTTTAGTCCAGCCCACCCTGCAGCTGCCAATCTGAAGCCTCTTGGGAAATGCACACAACATACGCTAGGATGTTTCAGGTTCCATACAGTGGCCAAAGGAGTGCAGCGCTTCATCAGAGGGTTGGGCTGCCTGAACTAGGAAAAGACAGCTGACCCCCTGATGACCTCCAAAACAAAGATGTTGGTGAAGAGCCTGGGAGTGGCAGCTGTGGATCATGGCAGGGCAATGTCGGATTAACTGGGCAGTGAGTTTTGTGAATTGTGTGCAACACCATTACATGAGGTAAGAGGGGGAAAAAGAAATACGAGGGGTGAAGTTCCTTTTTAAAACAGACCATTTACATACAGTACATTGGTTCATATACCAAATCATGTTTTTTTTAAAAAGTGTCTTGTTGGACAAAAAAAAAAAAAAAAAAAAAAAAAACACCACATGCAAAACATTTATTCTTTCACTCCCTCTTGCTCTCTCACTCATGCTTTCCCCTTTTTAAAAGATCAGCAAAAGGGAAATCCGCAATACCAGTGACTAGTGTTTGCCCTCTGCTTGACCATTTTGACCACAACATTCAGGGCTGCGGTTAGAAATAACGTACAGCCTACCCCCCCCCCCCCTGAAAATATCAAATTATATTTTTTGCTAAAATGCCACAGCCACGGTGCTATGCTCCGCAGCCATGCAAGAAATTCTACCCCCATGGAACAAGACTCATTTAAGTAAATAGCACTGCTCTGCACGTGCCCCTCAACCACTTGCAAAGCATGTGGTTACAGTGCATTAGTGCGGGGTTAAAGCGGAAGTAAACCCATCGATTTAACAGTCTAAAAAAAAAGGCATGCCGTGAATGCTAACTGCACATTGGCTGTGCTCTCAACCAAACAGTCAAACCATCCAATGGCTGGTGTCATAAGGAATCACATGTGCAGCACTGTGGCAATTGAAGATTAAACAGAGGCAAAGATGGCAGCTTCCTTGGCTGAAAACGATAGGGGGGTTTACTTCCACTTTAAAGCAGGTGGTGAGGAGGCAATATGCCTGCTCACCACCTGTCAAATGCTCTCTGAAAAGCGATCCACATTTGAATGAGTTTTTTTTTCTTGAATTTTACATTTTACATTTTTTTTAAAGAATTGTATTTTCCATTTTTATTTTACATCTTATTTATAAAAAATTTTAAATGTATTACATTCATTGTTTCAGGAGGATAGCAGAGGAGAAATTAAAATGAAATCTACAATGCATTGGCGATATATAAAGGCCTGTGGACAGCTGACACCAATATTGAGGTCTGGCTAACGGACAGGTTGTGGACCTAGAAATGGAGACTTATTCCCACCCAAAGCTCTACAAAGTCTCTGGGTTCCAGAAACAAGACTATAATAATAAAAAAATTTAATAAAATAAATTAAAAAAAAAAGGTTTTTCTCTACATCAGCCATAAACTTTAGAGCTCCTCACCATATGTATGTGAGAAACCTGGATGACGTTGTCCACAATCCTGCCAGCCAGGATATACAAGCTCAGAAGTGATAGCTACTATGGTAGCACTATAGGATTGTCATGTTTCACATGCGTTGTGATATGCCTTTAAATGTTATATGTATTATTATGTCCCTGGTTCCTCCCCTTCCTGTATCTCAGCTTATCCTGTATAGTTAGCTCCACCCTTTGTCCATTTCCCAGTAATGCATCTTAGCAGATGTCTGGACTGGATCACATTATGATCTTGTTACCTATCCAATGTTAAAAAAAAGCAAGTGAGACACCGCGCTGATCCCTACCTTAAAGCATAAAAATCACTAATAATAATCAAATAAGTGACATCAACATATAAATATGAGTGAAAAATAGAAATGATAATAAGCAATAAACCCTAAAGCGGCAGCTGAAAAATTGTGAGATATGCACAATAAATAGACAGAATGATACAAAAAGCCGCGCTGATACTTAAATTAAAAAAAATAAACTAAATGGTGCAAATAAATAATGATACAAGCCTAAAGCAATATCATGTAATGTAGTCCAAATAATGACCATGAAAGTCCAGTGAATGAGTGAATAGAGACCTAAAGCAATTTAAGTGATATGGTCTAATAAATAATCAAAAAAGAAGTTCAATATGAAAACATAAATCCAGGAGGTGATAAAAGTGAAAATAAATGGGCAGGAATGGAAGATAAAAACATGTGCCGGCCGGCAAATCGTACACCCGCTCAAACGCGGAACGCGATGACGTCAGCGCGTCAGCCTCCCTACGTCGTTTCGTCCAATGACGTCTTCTCCCCAGAAGACGTCATTGGACGAAACGACGTAGGGAGGCTGACGCGCTGACGTCATCGCGTTCCGCGTTTGAGCGGGTGTACGATTTGCCGGCCGGCACATGTTTTTATCTTCCATTCCTGCCCATTTATTTTCGCTTTGATGTAAGTAGGAGTGTTTTGTGTTTGAATAAAAAAATTTTTACTCTGATATCACACTATGGGAGCATCCCTCTCTTCTCTACATGTTCGTATTGGCCATTAAGAGATTGTTGGTTCAGTATCACCGGAGATTGCCCTTGGTACAATCGGTCCCAAGGAGGATTGCTAGCGTGTTTTCCGTCCCTGGTTAACCCTGTGAAGGAGGCCACATTTGAGGTCCATCTGGCTGGGATTCATCCTGACATCTACTTATGGGCTTATTTGAGCTTGCCCTCTGGTAAGCACATTCAACTTATGGTGGTGGATCACGACAGTCACTATTTTTTGGATTTTCACTTTTATCACCTCTGGATTTATGTTTTCATATTGGACTTCTTTTTTGATTATTTATTAGACCATATCACTTAAATTGCTTTAGGTCTCTATTCACTCATTCACTGGACTTTCATGGTCATTATTTGGACTACATTACATGATATTGCTTTAGGCTTGTATCATTATTTATTTGCACCATTTAGTTTATTTTTTTTAATTTAAGTATCAGCGCGGCTTTTTGCACCTATCCAATGTTCATTGTTGCAAGATCCTCACAGTTTATGGATTATACTTCACAAGATCAACAAGGTGTCGTCTGGATCGAGTCGCTGTCTGTTTATCCAAATAAGATTGGGGCTATCGACATCTCATCACAGCTAACCAATTTACGGAGATCACACTTTGAATGCTTAGATTGGAGAGGCAGAACAAGGATCATTTGCAAACCCATTAACCACTTGCTTACCGGGCCTATTTTGGCCCATTTTCCTTCATGTAAACATAATTTTTTTGCTAGAAAATTACTCAGAACCCCCAAACATTATGTACGTTTTTTTTTTTATCAGACACCCTAGGGAATAAAATGGCGGTCATTGCAACTTTTTATCTCACACAGTATTTGCGCAATAATTTTTCAAACGCCTTTTTTTTGGAAAAAAAACGGTTTCATGAATTAAAAAATAACAAAACAGTAAAGTTAGCCCAATTTTTTTATATAATAATATGAAAGATGATGTTACGCCGAGTAAATAGATACTGAACATGTCACGCTTTAAAATTGCGCACAATCGTGGAATGGCGCCAAACTTCGGTACTTAATAATCTCCATAGGCGACGCTTTAATTTTTTTTACGGGTTACCAGTTTAGAGTTACAGAGGAGGTCTAGTGCTAGAATTATTGCACGCGCTCTAACGCACGCGGCGATACCTCACATGTGTGGTTTGAGCGGCGTTTACATAAGTGGGCGGGACTTGCGTGTGCGTTAGCTTCTGAGTGCGAGCTACAGGGGAGTTTTAAATTTTTTTTTTTTTATTTATTTTACTTAATTTTTTATATTTTTACACTTTACAAAAAAAAAAAAATTTTGGATCACTTTTATCCCTATTACAAGGAATGTAAACATCCCTTGTAATAGAAATGTATGTGACAGGTCCTCTTTATGGAGAGATGTGGGGTCAATAAGACCCCACATCTCTCCTCCAGGCTGGAAAGCATGAGATCGGTAGAAATTTTTTAAACGATCTCATGCTGACAGCCGCGATCGCGGCTTTGTTTACTTCCGGGTACCGGGCGTGACGTCATAACGTTGCGCCCGGGCCTCCGACGGTCATAGAGATGACTGGAAATCTCTATGCTCGTCATCCGGCGGCGAGCGATTCTTTCTCCAGGCCCCCGATGGCACGGGAGAGCCCGGAGAAGCACCGGATGGCGGCGGGAGGGGGGGACGTCCCCTCCCGCTGCCTATAAGAACGATCAGTCGGCGAGACTGCCGCTATGATCATTCTTATGGTGCACAGAATCGCCAGCGGGAAAGAATGATATCTGAATGATGGCTATAGCTGCACGCATCATTCAGATATCCCCACTCAAAGTCAAGGATGTCATATAACGTCCTTGGTAAGCAAGTGGTTAACCCATTTTCCACAAACAAAAAATTGACCATTCTGAGATTATATATATGTGCCTACAGGTCTAGTTGAAGGACATATCAGTTACATACACTGTATATAGTGTTCTACCCAAGCACACATTGATATCATAACATCATGTTGCCTACCTGTAAACCTGTGTGTACCGTAGACCTCTATGTACTCTATAAACTGATATTTTACAGTTCAGGTTTGAAACTCATTATTTACTTCTGGGGTGGCATAAGAATTCTTATTTCACATTGAAAAATGTATTACATTTTTTTTAACTGCCCTTTTGGGGGGCTTTTGGTGAAATATCAGGGGTCCAACAGACATTTGGGACAGAGAAAGACTGAGGACAGATTCATCAGTCCCTTTCTCTGCAGGCTCAGCTGCACTGGACAGTGAATAAATGGGAAGCACTCTGAGGCTTCCAGTTCATTCACAAACTGAAGCATAGTAAACACTGTTTACTATGCTTCAGTGACAAATGGACACAGGAAGCATTGGTACAGATCGCTCACTGTGTTCATTCAGGAAAGGAAGGTCCCCCCTGCTCTCCATCCTGAAACAATCCCCCCTGTGTGCCCTTCAGCAGATGATGGTGAGAGAGGAGGAAAGCCAGCACTTCTGCAGGGGAGGGGGGCTTGACAGCAGGTGGAAGGGCGCAGATCCAAGAACCAATCCCCCTGCAGCGCAGCCAGATTGAGAAAGTGTAGAAGCCAGCAGGGCTGCAGGGGAGTCCACAAGTGTCAGCAATAAGGCAGCACAGCTGGCCCTCATGCTCAGCAGGTGCCCGGGCCACTCGTTTGAACTGATGGGGCCCAGTATAAAAGGACTGGATGTACTGCTATATCAGCGTCCCTGACAACATTACTAGTTCACAAGCAAACATCTTTCTAGTTTAAATGTTTAGGCCAGGGGAATTGTTCTAATGATGGTTCCCCCAACTAAAGCAAACAAACGTGTATTGCTATGAACACACTTCTAGACAATATTTTGCCATGCGCTGAGCACAATATATGTCTTACAATCATGCTTTTTTAATAATTGTGATTGGTTAAGACTTTTGGTTAAAAATGCATTGTCTTTTTTTTTTCCTGCAAGGTATAATAGGGAAAATATCAACATTTTCTTATGCAACTCATATAAAATCGATGCACATGGCATTTGTTTCTGTGCACTTTTCACACACTGCCAAGATGCTTAATATTATACAAAACATTTCATATCAGAAAACAGGTTTGGTTTAATTGCAACTTTAGTAAAGGGGGTCCCCGACTTATGAACGCCCGACCTACGAACAACCCCTACTTACGAACGGGGCGCTGCGGGGACCCTCCGCCATTTTTCGCCGGCTTCCGGCCGTTCTGCGCATGCGCGGCCATACGGAGCCTCGGAAAATGCCGGAAATGTCCGTAATTTGCCGCGCATGCGCAGAACGGCATTAGACGGAACATCGGAAACGTCCGGAAATGTCCGTATTTGTCGGTCTGCGCATGCGCGGCTGACTTACAAACATTTCCGACTTCCGTACAGGCGGGCAGTCCCTAACGAGTTCGTAACTCGGGGACCCCCTGTAACACAGATATAACTGGCAGATTGTGGTTACATTGTATAAATATGAAGACTTACCTACATGGACTTGATTTTCACTTTCAATAGCCTGGATTCCCTTTAAGGAAAGGATATACAATTTAGTTCCCTAACATTTGTTATACACAACAAATACAGTCAAAAGGCTTTTTTTTAATCCTTCTAAAATTTCTGTTCAGTGAATAGCAGGTCAAATCCAAAAAAGTCTGACCACCAGAGAAGTCTTCACGAGGATGGGAAAGTTTAACCAAAGTTTTAACTAAGCCCAACAAAATCCTAGATCATATTTATACTGTATATACCCTATATCAGTGATGGCGAACTTTGGCACCCCAGATGTTTTGGAACTACAGTTCCCATGATGCTCATGCACTCTGCAGTGTAGTTGAGGGAAATGTAGTTCCAAAACATCTGGGGTGCCAAGGTTCGCCATCACTGCCCTATATCATCTGTAGATTAGAAGGGACAGCGTCCTAGGTTGGCATGAATTAAAGTCAACAAACCGGTATTAGAATAAACCTTTTCTAAGAAAAAATGACTGCAAATGCGAGACTCATTTTTGAAATGCTACTTACCTGGCTATTTTTTTGACCCTCTGGCAGTCTCAGATTTTCCCGCCAAAGGACTTTTAAGATCCTCCAGTGTAACCTTTTCCCGACGGCTCCATGTCAGCACAGCTGGGTATAGGCTCTGCCTCCCTATGCTTCCAGGACCTTAAATCATAAATTTGAGGCCATCTGCAGCCTCAGCATTATTTTTTATCTCCTATACGCAGGACCTAGGTGTGCTCCGATAACTGGTTGGACTAAAGAGCTAGCCATCCATCCATGCATGTGGATTAGGCTGGACGCAGTCCCTGGTGTCTCGGCTAAATGACTTGTATTCCAGGAAACCCCACTGCTGGTCCTCGGGGGTGGCTTTTATCATGGCTAACAGCCTTGTCTGGGGTCTGCTGGGTCCACGTCAAGTGGGCAGGTGTTGGCAGAGTCTCCCCTAGTCTCGCACACCCGCACTGTGCCGGTGTTTACAGTCGGATGGCAGAGGTTTGGGGAGCTACATTTAAAAATGTTTTGTATCCAATTGAATGCTGCATTGTTGGGTAATGTGCTTTGCTTCCTGCAGCCACTTGCATACCCTAAACTCCTCTATAGGGAGTACACGTCCATTGGTGGCTTCTCACGTTTGCTTTACTATTGTGCCATCCCCCTCAAAAGACCAGCATTCCCAGAGAAGGTAGAGGAGTCGCCTGTGGATGAATACTATAGCCAGCTATTGCCTGTTGAAATATAGGACATCTTTTATATTTCTTTGCGTTTCCAGTTTTTTTACCCGAAAATAAAAAATAAATAAATACAAATATAAATAAAAGGGGGGGGGGGGGGGGGGGCATGCTTTTATGTCATCTACAATTCCCTTGGGTGGTTTGCATACATTGCAGAAAATTATTGTACTTCTGTTGCAAATTCCTACCATTTTGTTGCTGTTCTGAACAAAAAAAATTAACTTTCATTATATCCCGATTCCTGGCAGGGCAAGGTTTTGTTCATCAACCACCTGGTAAATCAGGGCTGTAGATCGAAGCTTCAGCCTCCCTCTAGCAGTGGCTCATCCTTTAGGGTGTGTTACTAAGCAAACTATTTTCCACTGCATTGAATTATTATTATTAGTCCAGGAAAAACTGGTAAGCAAGCACATAATCCAGTCCATGAAGAGCTCCATTTTAGGATTCTTTCTGGTATTTTGGGATCGTGCCACACCCATACATGCCTTATGGGCCCTTTGTGGCTCCTCTGTGGACATAGGTACAGTTTTAGTGATGGAAACATTGCCCCTAACCACTTTCAGACCGGACCAATTTGCAGCCAAAGGACCAGGCCCCTTTTTGCGATTCGGCACTGCGTCGCTTTAACTGACAATTGCGCGGTCGTGCGACGTGGCTCCCAAACAAAATTGACGTCCTTTTTTTCCCCACAAATAGAGCTTTCTTTTGGTGGTATTTGATCGCCCCTGCGGTTTTTATTTTTTGCACTATAAACAAAAATAGAGCGACAATTTTGAAAAAAATGCAATATTTTTTACTTTTTGCTATAATAAATATCCCCAAAAAATATATTAAAAAACATTTTTTTTCCTCAGTTTAGGCCGATATGTATTCTTCTACATATTTTTGGTAAAAAAAAAAAATAAAAAAAAATCGCAATAAGCGATTATTGATCGGTTTGCGCAGAAGTTATAGCGTTTACAAGATAGGGGATAGTTTTATAGCATTTTTATTAATATATATATTTTTTTTTTATTAGTAATGGCGGAGATCTGCGATTTTTTGTGACTGCGACATTATGGCGGACACAACGGACATTTTTGACACATTTTTGGGACCATTGTCATTTTTACAGCAATTAATGCTATTTAAATGCATTGATTCCTGTAAAAATGACACTGGCAGTGAAGGGGTTAACCACAAGGGGGCAGTGTAGGGGTTAAGTAGGCCTAGGGGTGTGTTTCTTACTGTGGGGGGGCGTGGCTGTCAGCTAGTGAATGCTGATCTCTGCTCCAATCACAGGGAGCAGAGATCGGCGTCACTAGTTGCTAGGCAGAACGGGGAGATGCTGTTTATCTCGGCATCTCCCCGTTCAGCCGTCCCGTGAGATGATCGCGGATGTCCCCATGGCGATCGAGTCCGGAGACCGCGATCGGACTCACGGGGGTCCCGATGGCACGGACAGGCAGAAAGGAGGGACTTATATATACGCCCTCCTGCCTGTACATGCCATTCTGTCGACGTACATCTGTGTGCGCCGGTCGGCAAGTGGTTAAGGCAAGCATTGCAGATCATATTTGGATATCTTTCATCCTTTATGTTTTAGATTAAGCCGCAGAAATCACCTTGCTCCAGCAATGACTAGTAGACATGTGCACAATAGAAAAATTTGTTTATTTTCGTTTCGTTTCCGTTGATTCGTAAGAGTTATTTTTTTCGTTGATTCGTTTTTTTCCATTAGTTTAATTTTCGTTTTATTCGAAATTCGGACGCATTCGTATTTTCGTAGATTTAGTTACATTTGTACTTTCGTTAGATTGATTTATTCATACTTTCGTAACATTGTTTTCGTAGATTCGTAATCGGAGCATAATTCATAATTTTATGTAATGTGTATGCTATTATTACATTTTAAGAGACACGGAAAATTACGAATCGAAAAAAAAAAGTTACGAATGTACGAATTTTTTCGTTCAATCCATTCGAAGCACGTTAAGCAGCGCCATTGTAAGAGACACGGAAAATTACCAGTTCAAAAAAAAAAAAAAAAGTTATGAATGTACAAATTTTTTCGTTCATTTTGATTTTCGTTGTTCCTGTTTTCGTTTTTCGCATTTTCTTCTTTTGTAGTTTCGTTGTTTCTAATTTGGTTATTTCAGATTTTCGTTGTTTTTCATATTCGTTCGATTCGAACATTCGTTAAAATTTGTAGCGAATCATTCGTTCATTCGTACGATAACGAATGAACGAATTTTAACGGAAAACAACGAAACTAATTGCACATGTCTAATGACTAGAGGAGGAGCCAGATCGTTGTTAATACTTAGTAGGAACACACAATCTTTTTCTCCTCCCTCTGGAGGGATTTGCGTGTTTACACACACACACACACACACACACACACACACACACACACACACAAATCCCTGTTCTGGCTCTCATGCCCATGATCGCGTGTGGCCGATGGCCACCGCGCCCGCCGGCCATGCAGATCGGATCCCCCGCCATGCAGTGTGCGCCTGCTATGGCTCTTAAAGTGCATATACGGCGATTCGCACAGGAGAGCCATCCTGCCACCGTATATGTACAGGAGTCGGTTGGGAAGTGGTGAATAAGCGCCCCTCCCCATCATGTCTGGGAGGCCAACAAGAGAGGCAGACAGACATTCTCATGGCACTGTGGAGAGGGTCAGCACCATATGTGTCCACAGGCAAAGGTTTTGTGGCAGATAAGAGTGCATCTGTCCACAGACTCTGTGAACCGGCTGACATTTATCAAAATGAATCAGTCCTGGATTAGCAGCAGCTATCAAGCCCCCGATGCCGATGATTAAGTGCTTTCTGGATCTTGAATCTCTGAAAGACTGTCTAGGCTACCTAGCTTTGTGCATATCATTTCAATTTTTGACAGCAAGGCCAATTCTTGCTTTCATCAAGAGTACTTCTATAGCAGTGGTTCCCTACTACTGTCCTCAGGACCCACTAACAGGCCAGGTTTTCAGCATAACTGAAATACGTCACAGGTGATATAATTTTCTGCTCAGTGGTTGCAGTATTCTAGTCTGCATCTCCCCAAGGCAATACTTAAAATCTGGCCTGTTAGTGGGTCCTGAGGACAGGAGTTGAGAACCGCTGCTCTATAGGGTTATGGTGTGAAGACACCACCAACACCCAAAGCCCAATTTTTTTTCCACACCTGTTACTTATATCCAAAGTCTTAGACATCAGAACTTATCCAAAAAAAACTCTGTTCCGAGTGTACTAAATTGTGGCCTCATCATACAGACTGTCTCCCCAAGCCGTTTATAAAATAAAGAAAGCTTGAATGGAAAATGTAATTTTTTTGGCTTTATAAATGTCATTATTGCCGCAGCAGGTTCTATACACGGTGCAGATGTGTCACTTTACAGGCCGACTTTTCTAATTTTTATGGTTTCACTTTAAGCATCAGTAAATCACTGCTCATTTAAAAATGATGTTTCTTTACAAACTTTTTTTCATTGATACGTCCCCCAGGGTAGTACCCGGACCCCCATAACCATTACTATTTATAATTGCTTCTACAAAATCTACACCTATGTTGTCCAATATCTATACCAGATATAAGTACTCACATTGTTATCACCATCATCCTCCAGACGCCCAGTGTAAACTTCATCAGTTTGTCGTCCCAGCAGAAGGAAAACAAGGACCTGACATACTACCAAGCATGGTAGCATTGCGAAGATCCTCAGCGTTCTTCACCAAAAGCTAAAATATAATAAAGTAAATTTAAATGATAAAACTTTTACTATACTTGCTTTGTGGATGTAAACAAAAAGTGGTAAATGTCATCTCAATATACAAGGCTAGTAGAATGCTGGTTTATTATTATTTTAAAAATAGTCTGTGTTGTGTCCTTTATTGCAGGATATTGGATTTCACACAGAAAAAAAATTAAATAAATAAAAAAGGGAAGGAAGAGAGAGGCACACCACTTCCATGGTTACCATTTTCTTTTACTGGCAGGCACCCTAAAAAAATTGTGGTCAGCATTAAAGATTTTACAGACACACTTCTGTTCCTGAGGGGAACTGGCCTATTCCGTGCCATTGCCCTGAAAAACCTGGAAATTAAAGCTTCCCTGGAAAGGGTTTTTTCTAAATAAACAGAAAGGGCCGCCACCTGAGTTTTCAGGGTGCTGGCTGCCAAACCTTTCTCCATTCCTTCATGGAGAAAATTCCAGTATTGAACTGGTATTTTTCACACCTGGAACCCTCTAAGAGTACAATACGAGTTGTACTTCTTCCAGACTTTCAGGTAGATGGCCCTAGTCACTTCTTTCCTGCTTGAGAGTAAAGTCCTTACTAGTCCCTCGGACAAACCCTTAGCTCTTAAGAGATCTTCTTCAGAAACCAGGCGGTTAACTGCAGCCTGCCTGCCTCTGGATGGACCACTGACCCTTGTGTCAGAAGGTCCTGCCTGACTGGTAGCCTCCACGGGGGTTCTGTGGCTAGATTTAGAAGAGCCGAGAACCAGGGTCTTTTTGGCCAGAAGGGCGTGATGAGATGGCAGCAACCAAAACTCCATTGTGATTATATAGTATTGTCTTATTAACAGCATTCATATAGTATTAGTAACACTCGTGATTTTACATGAAGCAATGTTTGGTCGGGCCTCTCCTATTCAAGGATGACTGTTCCTTCAAGTATAAAACTAGTTTCATAAAGGCATGGGGTTTATATATTCAGTTAGCAAATGATGAAGTGCTGTTATTTATAAATACCTACCGTAATCATGAGGTAAATTAAAAAAAAATTAAATAAAAACTAGGATTTTGTGCAAGTTTCGGATTGTATGATTAAAATGAACTAAATTTCCCCTAAATTGCTAAGCTCAGGGAACATTCAGTTTGTGAACAGTCTCTGATGCTTTAGCAAGTCTCTAGACAGGGCAAGAACAAGGTACACGCTTAGGAGTGACTACTCACACACTTCGGCCTTGGTAAAGTAAAATGTTATAGTAATGGTTTGGAATAGAAAAGTCTCAATGAACAAATGTTAGCACGTTGTAGAATAGGACAGTTTTGAACAGCTCTCAGCATTGTATTACACTATAATAGCTTCTACTGGAGGGGTGGCAGTATGCTGTAAATCCAGGCTGCACTAGCTCACTGAAGGGGATTTTCAGGAGGCTCTACAGCACCAGACAGCATCCCTTATGCCGTGTACACACGAGCGGAGTTTGACGGACTAGGTCCGATGGTCTTCCCGACGGACTTCCGACGGACTTTCAGAATGAACGGACTTGGCCACACACAATCACACCAAAGTCCGACGGATTCGAACGTGATGACGTTTGACCGGACTAGAATAAGGAAGTTCATAGCCAGTAGCCAATAGCTGCCCTAGCGTCGTTTTTTGTCCGTCAGACTAGCATACACACTAACGGATTTCTCGATAGGAACTGGGTCCGGTGGAGTTCCGGGCGAAAAATTTGAAATATGTTCCATTTATAAAGTCCGTCATATTTTTGGACAGCAAAGGTCCAATGGAGCCCACACACGATCGAATTGTCAGACGGATTTGTTCTGTCGGACCTTTGCTGTTGAAAAGTCTGGTCGTGTGTACGCGGCATTACGCTGTCTCTACTCACCAGAAACCTTTCCCTGCACTAAGCACTGTCCATTACCAGTGGGTTTGTTTTCCAACCTGTCACTTGCTCAGTGTGTGTCCAAATGATGGAGATTCTCCTATTTAAAAGGTTGCCTTATTAAGACGGCCACCCAAACTGTCCTGGGAATTGAATATCCAATGGGATGCCTGCCTTTGAGATCGAGGACTAACAGAGTCTATAAGGGGACAATTCCCAATATCAGACTCCTCTTCCCCTGTAGGATTGTCACAGTACCATCTACAGGCACCTGCCTACAGCTACTTTCACACTAAGGCAGTTTTCAGACGTTTGAGCACTAGAAATAGTGCCTGTAAAGCTCCTTAAAACTACCTCCTATTCTCTGCAGTGTGTGCTTTCACACTGGGGTGGTGCAAAAAGTCCTGCTAGCAGCATCTTTGGGGTGGGTTGGTAAGCGCTATTGATAGCACTCCCAAAACGCCCCTGCCCATTGAAATGAATGGGCAGCGCGTCCAAAGAGCCTTGGTAGCACCGCAAAACTGCCTTTTTTGTTGTCATGTGACCTTAAAAAAAATAAAATTTAAAAAATCGGCGCGCTAGTGCCGCAAAAACGATCAGCGCTTTAGTGCTAACGGTATGGCGCTTCAGTGTGAATGTAGCTTACAAGTCAACTCCATGCTTTGATGACTTTGGTGTGGCCTGCGAGAGCCTTGACAAAACCCTTTTGAGCACCTTTGAAATAAATTGGAATGCCAATTGCAATATAGGTTTTCTAATCTAGCATTAGTACCTAACCTCACAAATGCTTTTTTTTTTTTTTTAAATTAAAAGCACTGTAAAGTTTTGTGCAACGCTTTCCTGGAAAAGTATAGGCTGTTGTAGCTGCAAAGTAGACAGAGATGGGGAACCCCATTGTATGGCCCATAGTTTTGGGATTGGATGTTTAGCAAGCTGATATACACATACTGTGTGCTGTGATGCTGAAAAAAGGGGCATGTGTGTTTTTAATCTATTGTAGTGCATTGTCAGCTTATTCAACAATGCCTAACACACCGCAACAAACATCTAGATGTGTGAATGGGTCCTCATTTTTATTTGTAGTCACTGCTGTGCTTTATAAACATGCAATTATTTTATTTTAAAAGCAATGACATGGATACAGTATGGCCATTTCACTGCATTATAAAATGGATTGAAGTGTTTCACTATGAGGAATTGTTTCCAAGTCACAAGCTATAGCATTATAGGTCCTAAAGGATGCCTCACTACCTGCCATTTTTGGCAAGACCTCCAATTATTTATGGCCATATTATATGCTTATCTTTAAAGATCTCGTACCATTCAACTTCCAAATTTGACATGTCAAATCGCATGCCAAATCAGCAGCAATTGCACCGTCCAAATCGGTACGACGCTGCACCGATTCCCAAAAGTAGTTTCTGTACTACTTCTGGCGATTTGGGGGGGGGGGGGTGCGATTTCCATTGACATCTGTGCAGAAACCCACACAGATGTCTCCGAAATCTCCCCTAAAAAACCGGGACTGACACGTGGGAATGAAATCGTGCAAGTTCAGCTGAACTCGCAAAATTTCATTCCCGTAGTGTGAACATAGGCTTAAGAGAACAAAGTTTGACTGCATATGCACAAATTCTGAAGTTTAAGGGCCCATTGACACTAAGGACAGGTACTTGCGTTTTTCCCCAACTGGATAAACGCAGGAAACTGCAATGATACACATAAAGCAATAGTTTTCTATGTGTCATGTTCCTACTAAAATGCTAAGTTTATGTGTGTTCTAGAAATGTGCATTAAAATGCAACATGTTGGCATTTTATTGCACAGGAATAAGGATGGGCTCAGGCGTGTTCGCACACTCCACGTGCAGAGCCCACCAGGAAGTCGGCACGGCTCTGCGCTAATCACAGGCAGTGAGACATTTCCCGATCTCTGCAGCTGCACATCGGGACAGAGATTGGGAAATGTCTCACTGCCTGTGATTAGCGCAGCGCCGTGCCGACTTCCTGGCGGGCTCGGCACGTGGAGTGTGCGAACACGCCTGAGCCCATCCTTACACAGGAATACACGTAAACCTGTGTCAATTGGGCCTTTAAAAAAAAAAAAAAGGCAGAAACTAGCATAGATGCATATAAACACTGCAATGTGATTGCAAGCCAACAGAGAAGCATTTTAACGTTTTTATTTTTACGTGCATTATAGTGTCAACTAAGGCCTAAGTAGAATTTGAGTATACGTGAACAAATTGAAATTTTTAGAGCTGCATTATTTAAGGGTTATGCAAGTATCTAAGGGTTTGGGGCAGAAGAGCATGTACAACATGGCTACTACATAGGATTCCAATGCGTCTGACATACCGGTAACTAGATTTTTCTCTCTATGGTTGGACACAATAGCACTGAATCATTCTTTTTGCCTAATGTTAAAGAGAGACGCACCTTTATGTGAAAAAATGGAAACTATGTTTTAGGCACAGAAAAATGTATCAGTTGAAATCGTGGATACTTGGCAGATAAGAACTTTTAATGCTTCCACTGTACATATAATGTTGGTTACATGACAATAAAAATGATCTACTTACTGGAATGGAGGACTTGCCATGCTTTGCCTTGTTGTTTGAATGTGTGTAGTGAACCAAAACCCTATTAGCTATCACACCTGATCCACCTAATACCTTGGCTTAACCCCTGAGATACTATGCAGGAAAGCAGCAACTCACTGCCACCAAAGGAGCAAGTCTAGACTGCATATCAAGGTGAGGCTTTAAGAGGAAATATTGTTTTAAGCTGGCCATACACCTATAGATTATCTGCAGATTTTCTATGGTTAGATGGAAAAAGTGCAACAGATTTCTCCATGTATGCTAAACTGTGTGGATGGAGGAATCTCCCACTGGGCCAAGCTTCAGTATCTTGCTAGTTGGCCCCGCTGGCTCTCAACCTAAACAATGCCTGTACCCAATCAGAATGTTCAGGTATTGTGAGAGCCAGCGGGGCTGACTAGCAAGATATGGAAGCTTGGGCCAGTGGGAGATTCTTCCATCCACACAGTTCAGCGTAGATGGAGGGATCTGTGCCACTTTTTTTTTCTGACCATAGAAAATCTGCAGATAATCTATAGGTGTATGGCCAGGCTTAGACCTTGCTTACACATGAGGTGTACTCTGAAAGCGTTCCATGTTGGATCGCTCTTCGGAGAGCACTTCAGAGTCAATGAGGAGGCATCATATTGCCTCCTCACCACCTCTTTTAACCCCTTAAACCCCACACTAGGGTGCTGCAACATATGCATTGCATGCGATTGCGGGGGCCCCCATTCAGTTGAAAATGTTTAGCTGTATGTACACCTACCGCCCACTGCCTTTGCAGGTTAAGGGGAAGCTGTAAAAATGTGTGTGTTTTACCACCCTCATCCGCAAGTGTAAATGAGGCCTATTTGTAATTAAAGTGGTGTTGCACACAAATAAAATTAAAAATCATAAAAATTCCTAAAAAAAACGAAAAAAAATAAAGATTTGGAATTTTTTTTTAACTCGCCTCTAAATGCCTGTTGCTAGGGGGTCCCTCGTAGTCTGCCTCCTTCGGTGCCTGGGCTGGTGACATCATTTCCCCTCGGCGCAGGAAGGGCTCAGCTCTGCCACCTCCCTCCTGTCACTCATCTGGGACACGTGACAGGTCCCAGATGACTGCGCGGCACCGCTTGCGCATGTGCAGTGGGTGCCCGACTGTCAAGCCACAGTCGGGTGCCCACAGTTGCAATTTCGGCGCCGCAGAGCGGAGGGGGGGTCCAACGGGGCTTCGTTCCCCCGCATCGCTGGACCCTGGAACAGGTAAGTGTCCGATTGTTAAAAGTCAGCAGCTGCAGTATTTGTAGCTGCTGACTTTAAAAAAATTTTTTTTAATGAAAACTCCTCTTTTAAAATAGTTATCTTATATGTAAAGAAACTTGTACTTTAATATTTAATAATACAGTGTATAATTTTTACCAATGAGACATTGGACTGCAGCAGCTAAGAACGAGCAGACGTTAGTCCTCATTTACACCTGTGAATTTTATTTTGCTTAATTGTGATTTTTCCATATGTGCAAAAATTCTCAACATTGAATCTCATTATTATACAGGACTTATATAGCACCAACGGTTCTTTTCTGTTGTGGCCTTTCACATCTGTACGTTCAGTTGCTTGAAGCTTGAAAAGATACATTTGCTTTGTGGTGTGTGGCAGCCCCGGGGCATTGCAGCTATGCATTGTGGCTATGCCTTTAGGGGCCATTCTAAATAAATAGCATGTCAATGCACTTCACTATGGATAGTACGTTACTCTGAGTTGCAACAACGAAGGTTAAAACATGCATTTAACAGTGTGCTACTGCAGCACATAGGTCTTCATGGGCCCTTAAAGGGGACTTGCTTGTACAATCTTCTAATTCGCTTCTTAGATTTTGCAGCAGACAGATAGTTACATTTCAAACAGATTTAATACATATATAACCTAGTGTAACAGGGTGCATAATCATTCAAAAGATTAAACAGAGGGTAGCTTAAAGATGAACTCTACTACATAAGTGCAGAGTACTATTAGCAATTCAAAGAGGCACAGCGTATGCATTCAATATAGAACCATGTTAAACAAATTAGTATGTAGCTATGCAAGCAGGGACTCTTACAAGCAATTGTTAGTCAACAAGGACACTAGGTGGCAGTACAGCACAGTCTATGTGAAACTCTATCGGACATACAGTTTCCTTGAAAAAGTATGTAATACCCCTTTGAAATGTTACAACGAAGGATGAGCTCAGGCGTGTTCGCAAACCGCACGTGCAGAGCTTGCCAGGAAGTCTGCACTTCGGAGCACTAATCACAAGCAGTGAGACGATGTGCGGCTGCAGAAATCGGGAACTGTCTCACTGCAGTGATTAGCACTGTGCGGTGCCGACTTCCTGGCAAGCTCTGCACGTGCGGTTTGCTAACACGCCTGAGCTCATCCTTAGTTGCAACCAAAAACATGAATGTATTTTATTGGGATTTTGTGTGATAGACCAACACAAAATGGCACATTATTGTGAAGTGGAAAGAAAATGATAAATGTTGTTTACAAATAAATATATGAAAAGTGAGGCATGCATTTGTATTCAGCCCCCCTGAGTCAATACTTTGTAGAACCACCTTTCACTGCAATTACAGCAGCCTGTAAAGTCATTTTGGGGATGTCTCTACCAGCTTTGTACATCTATAGAGTGACATTTTTGCCCATTCTTCTTTGCAAAATAGCTCAAGCTCTGTCAGATTAGATGGAGAGCGTTTGTGAACAGCAATTTTCAAGTCTTGCCACAGATTCTCAATTGGATTTAAGTCTGGACTTTGACTGGGCAATTCTAACACATGAATATGCTTTGATCTAAACCATTCCATTGTAGCTCTGGCTGTATGTTTAGGGTCATTGTCCTGCTGGAAGGTGAACCTCCCTCCCAGTCTCAAGTCTTTTGCAGACTCTTACAGGTTTTCTTCTAAGACTGCCCTGTATTTGGCTCCATCCATCTTCCCATCAACTCTGACCAGCTTCCCTGTCCCTGCTGAAGAAAAGCATCCCCACAACATGATGCTGCCACCACCATGTTTCACGGTGGGAATGGTGTGTTCAGGGTGATGTGCAGTGTTAGTTTTTCGCCACACATAAGAGTTTTGCTTTTAGGCCAAAAAGTTAAATTGTGGTCTAATCTGACCAGAGCACCTTCTTCCACATGTTTGCTGTGTCCCCCACATGGCTTTTCGCAAACTGCAAATGGGACTTCTTATGGCTTTCTTTCAACAATGGCTTTCTTCTTGCACTCTTCCATAAAGGCCAGATTTGTGGCGAGCACGACTAATAGTTGTCCTGTGGACAGATTCTCCCACCTGAGTTGTGGATCTCTGCAGCTCCTCCAGAGTTACCATGGGCCTCTTGGCTGCTTCTCTGATTAATGCTTTTCTTGCCCGGCCTGTCAGTTTAGGTGGATGGCCATGTCTTGGTAGGTTTGCAGTTGTGCCATTCTCTTTTAATTTTCAGATGATGGATTGAACAGTGCTCTCCTCTGTGAGATGTTCAAAGCTTGGGATGTACAAAAATAGCTTTTACCGTGACAGCTCCTCACTCAGAGTGAAGTAGGCTGAGTCTGGTAATCCAGGCAAGCATCTGGGCTGAAAACATAGACAAATGGCTGTTGACATAGGACCACCCCAACTGAGACACAGTACTCTGAAAAAATTCTCTAGAATCTGCATGCTATTGGCCTCCTGCCCATCTGTCTGCATGTCCGGATTGACAGCCGGGCAAGGCCGTCCTTAATATTGATTGGACCCTGGGCAAGAAAAATTTTGGGCCCCCCCATGCAATTTCACTCTCCACCTGCTCTGAGACATACAATAAATATCAGCTAGACTTAAAATCAGTTTACTGTATCAGATCAGGCAGCGATTGTGACGGGTTGCCAGAGGTTACAGCATATGATTACCACTTACTGACTGGTTGCTAGAGGTTACAGCACACATTAGAAGTTACAGCTCATGATTTCTGCTTGTTGATTGGTTGCTAGAGATTACTGTACAGTAATACTGCTCACTGATTGGTTGCTAGAGGTTACAGCACATCATCTCCTCACTGCAGAGGGGCATGATATACATATGAATGCCGCCTTTATTTACATATCAATGCCGCCGGCCTCAGTTATTTACATAAAAATGGTGCCGTTATTTATATATGAATGACGGTTATTTACATGTAAACACAGGGTCTGCAGGTGAGTCATCTGTAAACAATAGGGCAGAGCTGGGCAGCATTAGTAGCAGCACTTCACACTGAGATATCGGGACACAGCAGAGGACTAAAACATCAAGGGACAAGGGAATTTAAACTGGGGTAGTTGGCAAGTATGAGTCAGCTGCTTTGGGCCCCACAACAATGGCAGGGCCCAGGGCAGCTGCCCCTTTTGCCCTGCCTTAAAGACGGCCCTGCAGTGGGGAACCATACATCTGCCTGCAGATCACATGCCCAGCAACCTCTACCTCATTAGGTGCAATCTCTCTGAACTGCTGATGGTGGAAAACAAGGAAACTTAAAGTGATACTAAACAGTGAAGTGTTAATTGCCATTATTCATACACATAAATCATAAATATAATGGCACTGCATTTTTTTTTTAAATCTTAAAAGTACCTTATTCCTGCAGCAATGTTGTGTGGTCACAAGATCTTTCCCTGTTCTTTGGCATCTGCTGCTCTCTACAGTTTTTTAGGTGGACCCCATAGGTCTGCCTTTGTGAAAGGCACCTAATACTGATTTATGTGTATTCAAACAGCATAGTATATCCCACCCCTATAGTGTCTTTTAATAGGAGGACATAAAAGAGGAGGGAGGGAGGGAGGGAGAAGAGTGTAATTTACCACTGTGTATACGCCAAGATGTGTGACTCTATAGTCATGTGGGCTGCACAGATAAGAAAAAGGAGGAAATAAGGAGCTTAGAAGGGAATTGAAATTGAGCATGCTCTGTAGAGGACACCAGCTGGTCTACACAGTCTCAGGCTCCAGTTGGGACATATAGAAGATGGGAGGGACAGCTGAGGGCAGGATCAACTCTCTACAGAAAACAAATGTATTTGTGGATTTGTGAGTCTGAACTAGCATGTAATGAGAGTTTCCATAGTTTGGGTTTAATGACACTTTAAAGTGGTTCTAAATGGATTTTTTTTTAACCTCAATGCATATTTGTATATCCCCCCTCATCCCTTTAAACCCGAACACATATGAATTATACAGGTTCTGAGGCTAATTTAATGCACATAAGGCACCAAGTGAGTTTAATTACCACCACAGAACCTGTGTAATTAATGTGTTCGGGTTCAAAGGGATAAGGTGGCAACCCTACCCTCACGCCTTAGACACTTACACAAGTCCTCTGTTGAACCAGCACTGTGCCCATCTGCGACAGCTCTCTCTCCTCTCTCCCCTCTCTCACAGGGCAGAGATGCAGCAGCAGGAGCCATAGCCGCATTGTGTGTGTCTATAAATGCTCACAGCAGGGCTCAGGGGCGTGCCTGCATGTGTGCCACCATAGGAAGCGGATTCTTATGATGGAACCCGTAGAAGAGGAGGCCGGTGGGGGACTCCAAACGAGTGGGATTGGGGCCACTCTGTGAGAGCAGGTAAGTTTATACCTGTTTATTTTAATTTTAAACTGCCTGAATGTGGAAAAAGAGCTTTAAGGAGCCCATGCCTGCATTTAACATGGTGATTAAAGGTGTACATTGTCACGCTAAGCCACTACCCAGAAAGACCGACGTTGATGTTTTAGCAAACCACGGCAGCAGCAGATTGTCCCTGAAAAATAATAAATTGTTGGCAGCTTGACACATGCACCTTTACTTGCACTATATTGTAAAGCGTCCTTAGTAATTTTAAAGGGTCTTATACACACTATATTGCCAAAAGTATTGGGAACTTTAATGGTATCCAGTCTTAGTCTGTAGGGTTCAATATTGAGTTGGCCCACATGGGTGAGCGGATTTGGGGTGTAGGAACTTGACTGGCCTGCACAGAGTCCTGGCCTTAACCCGATAGAACACCTTTGGGATGAATTACAGCGGAGACTGTGAGCCAGGCCTTCTCGTCCAACATCAGTGCCTGATCTCACAAATGCACAACTGGAAGAATGGTCAAACATTCCCATAGACACACTCCTAAACCTTGTGGACAGCCTTCCCAGAGGAATTGAAGCTGTTATAGCTGCAAAGAGTGGGCCAACTCAATATTGAACCCTATAGACTAAGACTAGGATGCCATTAAAGTTAATGTGTATGTAAAGGCAGATGTCCCAATATGTCTCAGGTGTCCATGGATGTCCTCACTGAAGCTTTCGCCCCCTGGTCCGCGCACCGCGAATGTCCGTGACCGTCGGATGCAGCAGCGCTGTGGGCTGTCTCTGGAGTGCCCACAGTGCTGATCTGTGCCCATCCATGCTATATCCATTCATCCACCCCTGGCTCATCCATGCTCCATATGTGCTCATGCATGCCTCATATGTGCCCATCCATGCTCCATATGTGCTCATACATGCCTCATATGTGCCCATCCATGCTCCATATGCGCGCATACATGCCTCATATGTGCCCATCCATGCTCCATATGTGCGCATACATGCCTCATATGTGCCCATCCATGCTCCATATGTGCTCATCCATGCCTCATATGTCCCCATCCATGCTCCATATGTGCCCATCTATATTTCATCCATCCCTGGCTCATCCGTGTTCCATCCATCCGTGCTCATTCATGCTCCATCCATCCCTGCTCATCCATGCTCCATCCATCCCTGGCTCATCCATGCTCCATCCATGCTCAATCCATGCTCTATCCCTGGCTCATCCATGATCCATCCATCCCTGGCTTATCTGTGCTCCATCTATCCATGCTCATTCATGCACCATCCATCCCTGGCTCATCTGTGCTCTGTCCATCCCTGGCTCATCCATGCTCAATCTGTGCTCATCCATTCTCCATCCATCCCTGACTCAACCATTCTTCATCCATCCCTGGCTCATCCATGCTCCATTCATACATCCCTGGCTCATCCATGCTCCATTCATCCCTGGCTCATCCATGCTCCATTCATCCTTGGCTCATCCGTGCTCCATTCATCCTTGGCTCATCCGTGCTCCATTCATCTGTGCTCATCCATGCTCCATTCATCCGTGCTCATCCATGCTCCATACATCCCTGGCTCATCTGTGCTCCATCCGTGCTCATCCATGCTCCATCCATGCTTATCCATGCTCCATCCATCCTGGCTCATCCGTGCTCCATCCGTGCTCCATCCGTGCTCATCCATGCTTATCCATTGCTCAATCAGTGCTCACCCAGCGCTCAATCCATGCTCATCCATGCTCCATCGGTGCTCATCCATGCTCCATCTGTGCTTATCCATGCTCCATGTATCCCTGGCTCATCCATGCTCATCCATGTTTATCCATGCCTATCCATGGCTCATTCATGCTCATCCATGCCTTATCTGTGCTCATCCATGCCACATCAGTGCTCATCCTTGCTACAGCCATGCCACATCAGTGCTGATCCGTGCCACATCAGTGCTGATCCGTGCCACATCAGTGCTGATCCGTGCCATATCAGTGCTCATCCGTGCCACATCCATGCCACTACATGTGCCACTACATCAGTGTCTCACAAAAGTGTAAGAGGTAGTCAAATTAGATTTGAAATGTATGTCCCTGATGGTGCTCCCTGCATGTCGGGACTCTGTATGTGGCCAGGCTGTGGAAAAGTATCCCACATGTGGTATCGCCATAGGAGTAGCAGAATATATTTTGGGGTGTAATTTTTGCTATGTACATGCTATGTGTTTAGAAATATCTTATAAATGGACAACTTTCTGTAAAAAATAATTTTTCATTTTCTTTCCACGTTTTCCAAAAACTTGTGGAAAAAAAATTACATGTTCAAAAGACTCATTAAGCCTTGTAGAATATACGTTGGGGTGTTTTCTTTCCAAAATGGGGTCATTTTGTGGACATTTTCATTGTCCTTGTGCCAGAGGTGTAACTAGAATCTTCAGGGCCCCCAGCAGGGGTGTTGCTGGGTCTACAAAAGATCTCGGGCTAGAGCTCATAGCAGCGAAGTAAAGAAAGTCATACACATGTATATAATATACATGTGTGTGTGTATGTATGTATGTATGTATGTATGTATATATATATATATATATATATATATATATATATATATATATATATATATATATATAATTGTTACATATCTAGGTGCAGATCCCCCACTTACATCAGGGTCCGCAGAACCCCCCTCATTACATCAGGGTCCCCAGAGAGCCCCCCTTACATCAGGGTCCCCAGAGAGCCTCCCCTTACATCAGGGTCCCCAGAGAGCCTCCCCTTACATCAGGGTCCCCAGAGAGCCCCTCCTTACATCAGGGTCCCCAGAGAGCCCCTCCTTACATCAGGGTCCCCAGAGAGCCTCCTCCTTACATCAGGGTCCCCAAAGAGCCTCACCTTACATCAGGATCCAAAGAGAGCCTCCCCTTACATCAGGGTCACCAGAGAGACTCCCCTTACATCAGGGTCCCCAGAGAGCCTCTCCTTACACCAGGGTCCCCAGAGAGCCTTCCTACTTACATTAGGGTCCCCAGAGCCCCCCTCCTTACATCAGGGTCCCCAGAGAGCCCCTCCTTACATCAGGGCCCCCAGAGAGCACCTCATTACATCAAGGTCCCCAGAGAGCCCCTCCTTACATCAGGTCCCCAGAGAGCCCCCCTTACATCAAGGTTCCCAGACAGCCCCTCCTTACATCAGGGTCCCCAGACAG
Organism: Lithobates sylvaticus; assembly: GCA_028564925.1. Lineage (NCBI taxonomy): Eukaryota > Metazoa > Chordata > Amphibia > Anura > Ranidae > Lithobates > Lithobates sylvaticus. The sequence continues at coordinate 95,813,250 of CM053028.1, forward strand.
CCCCTCCTTACATCAGGGTCCCCAGAGAGCCCCCCTTACATCAGGGTCCCCAGAGAGCCCCCCTTACATCAGGGTCCCCAGAGAGCCCCCCCTTACATCAGGGTCCCCAGAGAGCCCCCCTTACATCAGGGTCCCCAGAGAGCCCCCTCCTTACATCAGGGTCCCCAGAGAGCCCCCCTTACATCAGGGTCCCCCAGAGAGCCTCCCCTTACATCAGGGTCCCCAGAGAGCCTCCCCTTACATCAGGGTCCCCAGAGAGCCCCCCCTTACATCAGGGTCCCCAGAGAGCCCCCTACTTACATCAGGGTCCCCAGAGAGCCCCCCCCTTACATCAGGGTCCCCAGAGAGCCCCCCTTACATCAGGGTCCCCAGAGAGCCCCCCATTACATCAAGGTCCCCAGAGAGCCCCCCTTACATCAGGGTCCCCAGAGAGCCCCCCTTACATCAGGGTCCCAGAGAGCCCCCCTTACATCAGGGTCCCCAGAGAGCCCCCCTTACATCAGGGTCCCCAGAGAGCCCCCCTTACATCAGGGTCCCCAGAGAGCCCCCCTTACATCAGGGTCCCCAGAGAGCCCCCCTTACATCAGGGTCCCAGAGAGACCCCCTTACATCAGGGTCCCCAGAGAGCCCCCTTTTACATCAGGGTCCCCAGAGAGCCCCCCTTACATCCGTGTCCCCAGAGATCCTCCCCTTACATCAGTGTCCCCAGAGAGCCCCCCTTACTTACATCAGGGTCCCCAGAGAGCCCCCTTACATCAGTGTCCCAGAGAGCCCCCCCTTACATTAGTGTCCCCAGAGAGCCCCCCCTTACATCAGGTCCCCAGAGAGCCCCCCTTACATCAGTGTCCCCAGAGAGCCCCCCCTTACATCAGTGTCCCCAGAGATCCCCCCTTACATCAGTGTCCCCAGAGAGCCCCCTTACATCAGTGTCCCCAGAGGGCCCCTTCCTTACATCAGTGTCCCCAGAGAGCCCCCCCTTACATCAGTGTCCCCAGAGAGCCCCCCTTACATCAGTGTCCCCAGAGAGCCCCCCTTACATCAGTGTCCCCAGAGAGCCCCCCTTACATCAGTGTCCCCAGAGAGCCCCCCTTACATCAGGGTCCCCAGAGAGCCCCTTACATCAGTGTCCCCAGAGAGCCCCCCTTCCTTACATCAGGGTCCCCAGAGAGCCCCCCTTACATCAGGGTCCCCAGAGAGCCCCCCCTTACATCAGGGTCCCCAGAGAGCCCCCCCTTACATCAGGGTCCCCAGAGAGCCCCCCTTACATCAGTGTCCCCAGAGAGCCCCCCCTTACATCAGGTGTCCCCAGAGAGCCCCCCTTACATCAGGGTCCCCAGAGAGCCCCCCTTTTACATCAGGGTCCCCAGAGAGCCCCCCTTACATCAGTGTCCCAGAGAGCCCCCCTTACATCAGTGTCCCCAGAGAGCCCCCCTTACATCAGGGTCCCCAGAGAGCCCCCCTTACATCAGGGTCCCCAGAGAGCCCCCTTACATCAGTGTCCCCAGAGCCCCCTTACATCAGTGTCCCCAGAGAGCCCCCCTTACATCAGTGTCCCCAGAGAGCCCCCCCTTACATCAGGTCCCCAGAGAGCCCCCCCTTACATCAGGTCCCCAGAGAGCCCCCCCTTACATCAGTGTCCCCAGAGAGCCCCCCTTACATCAGGTCCCCAGAGAGCCCCCCCTTACATCAGTGTCCCAAGAGAGCCCCCCCTTACATCAGTGTCCCCAAGAGAGCCCCCCTTACATCAGTGTCCCCAGAGAGCCCCCCTTACATCAGGTCCCCAGAGAGCCCCCCCTTACATCAGTGTCCCCAGAGAGCCCCCCCTTACATCAGGGTCCCCAAGAGAGCCCCCCTTACATCAGTGTCCCCAGAGAGCCCCCCTTACATCAGTGTCCCCAGAGAGCCCCCCTTACATCAGGGTCCCCAGAGAGCCCCCCTTACATCAGGGTCCCCAGAGAGCCACCCTTACACCAGGGTCCCCAGAGAGCCCCCCTTACTTACATCAGGGTCCCCAGAGAGCCCCCCTTACATCAGGGTCCCCAGAGAGCCCCCCCTTACATCAGTGTCCCCAGAGAGCCCCCCTTACATCAGGTCCCCAGAGAGCCCCCCCTTACATCAGTGTCCCCAGAGAGCCCCCCCTTACATCAGGTCCCCAGAGAGCCCCCCCCTTACATCAGGGTCCCCAGAGAGCCCCCTCCTTACATCAGTGTCACCAGAGGGCCCCTTCTTTACATCAGGGTCCCAAGAGCCCCCTTACATTAGTGTCCCAGAGAGCCCCCCTTACATCAGTGTCCCAAGAGAGCCCCCCTTACATCAGGGTCCCCAGAGAGCCCCTCCTTACATCAGGGTCCCCAGAGAGCCCCCCTTACATCAGTGTCCCCAGAGAGCCCCCCTTACATCAGTGTCCCCAGAGAGCCCCCCCTTACATCAGTGTCCCCAGAGAGCCCCCCCCTTACATCAGGGTCCCCAGAGAGCCCCCCTTACATCAGGGTCCCCAGAGAGCCCCCCTTACATCAGTGTCCCCAGAGAGCCCCCTTCCTTACATCAGTGTCCCCAAGAGAGCCCCCCCTTACATCAGGGTCCCCAGAGAGCCCCCCTTACATCAGGGTCCCCAGAGAGCCCCCTTACATCAGGGTCCCCAGAGAGCCCCCCTTACATCAGGGTCCCCAGAGAGCCCCCCTTACATCAGGGTCCCCAGAGGGGCCCTTCCTTACATCAGGGCCCCAGAGAGCCCCCCTTACATCAGGTCCCCAGAGAGCCCCCCCTTACATCAGGTCCCCAGAGAGCCCCCCTTACATCAGGGTCCCCAGAGAGCCCCCCCTTACATCAGGTCCCCAGAGAGCCCCCCTTACATCAGGGTCCCCAGAGAGCCCCCCTTACATCAGGGTCCCCAGAGAGCCCCCCTTACATCAGGGTCCCCAGAGAGCCCCCCTTACATCAGTGTCCCCCGAGGGCCCCTTCCTTACATCAAGGTCTCCAGAGAACCCCTCATTACATCAAGGTCCCCAGAAAGACCCTCCTTACATCAGGGTCCCCAGAGAGCCCCCCCTTACATCAGGTCCCCAGAGAGCCCCTCCTTACATCCGTGTCCCCAGAGAGCCCCCCCTTACATCAGTGTCCCCAGAGAGCCCCCCTCCTTACATCAGTGTCCCCAGAGAGCCCCTTCCTTACATCAGTGTCCCAGAGAGCCCCCCTCCTTACATCAGTGTCCCCAGAGAGCCCCTCCTTACATCAGTGTCCCCCCAGAGAGCCCCCCTTACATCAGTGTCCCAGAGAGCCCCCCCCCTACATTAGTGTCCCAGAGAGCCCCCCTTACATCAGGGTCCCCAGAGAGCCCCCCCTTACATCAGTTTCCCCAGATGCCCACTTCTTTACATTAGGGTCCCAAGAGAGCCCCCCTTACATTGGTGTCCCCAGAGAGCCCCCCCTTAAATTGGTGTCCCCAGAGAGCCCCTTCCTTACATCAGGGTCCCAAGAGAGCCCCCTTACATTAGTGTCCCAAGAGAGCCCCCTTACATCCGTGTCCCCATAGAGCCCCCCTTACATCCGTGTCCCCAGAGAGCCCCCCTCACATCCGTGTCCCCAGAGAGCCCCCCTTACATCCGTGTCCCCAGAGAGCCCCCCTTACATTAGTGTCCCCAGAGAGCCCCCCTTACATTAGTGTCCCCAGAGAGCCCCCCTTACATTAGTGTCCCCAGACAGCCCCCCCTTACATTAGTGTCCCCAGAGAGCCCCCCTTACATTAGTGTCCCCAGAGGGCCCCCCCCCTTACATCAGGGTCCTCAGACCGCCCCCCCCCCTTCCAAGGGTTCCCTGTGTACTTGGCTGGTACCTGGGCTGAGGAGGTGGGAGGCGACGATCGGCAGGTCTATAGTGTCCACGGGCGGTAGGATCTCCCTCAGGGTAGTAGTTCTCTTCCCCAGTGTATACAGTGGAGAGAGGAGGAGCCTCTGACCCGAGCACGTATCAGTAACAGTGTACAAGCAGAGCCGTCTCACTTGTACACTGAAGAGTAAAACTGCTAGATGCTCGGGTAAGAGGCTCCTTCCCTCTTTCCACTGTGTAGACTCAGGAAGAGAACTAAAAGCCCCAGGGAGATCCCGCCGCCCACGGGCAACAGAGCTGCCAATCGTTGCCTCCCACCTCCCCCTCACTGCATTCTAAATGGACAGCCAGAGGTGCAGGGGGAGATGCCGGGTCTTGGGCCCCCCCACAGCGGCAGAATGGCAGGCCCCAGTCGCAAGTGTGACTGCAGCGACCCCTATAGTTCCACCACTGCCTGGTGCTCGAGGGCCTTCAAAAGTGTAAGAGGTAGTCAAAAAAATTAAATGTGTAATTTATGTCCCTAGAACGTCTGACGTTGCTCCCTGCATATTGCCAAGCTGTGTAAAAGTCTCACACGTGTGATATCGCCATACTCAGGAGAAGTAGTAGAATGTGTTTTAGGGTATAATTTGTTGTATGCATATGCTGTGTGAGAGAAATAACCTGTTAATATGATAATTCTGTGGAAAAAAAGAAAAAAAATCTTCATGTTGCAAAGAATTGTGGGAAAAAATTACAACTTCAAAAAACTCACAATGCCTCTTACTAAATACCTTGGATTGTCTATTTTCCAAAAAGGTTTTTTTTTTTGGGGGGGGGGGGGGGTATTTTTACTTTACTGGCTTGTTAGTGTCTAAAGAAGTGAGATAGGCCGTCAGTACATCAGGTGTGATCAGGTGAGATACATTTTTAGTGATTGGCACCATAGCTTGTAAACTCTATAACTTTCACACAGACCAAATAATATACACTGATTTGGGTTATTTTTACCAAAGATATGTGGCAGTATAAATTTTGGTGAAAATTTATGAAAAAAAATTACTAATCTGCTAAATTTTATAACCAGAAACAAAGAAAAATGTTTTTTTTCATTTATAGCGCAAAAAAAAAAAAAAACCAGTGGTGATCAAATACCACCAAAAGAAAGCTCAATTTGTGGGAAATTAATTACATAAAAAATCATATGGGTAGCATGTTGTCTGCCTGAACAATTGTCATTCAAAATGTTAGAGCACTGAAAGCTGAAAATTGGTCTGGCTAGGAAGGGGGTTTAAGTGCCCAGTGGTCAATTGGTTAATAAAAGAACAAAAATCACACCATCAGGGGCAGCAGCATTATTTTTTATTGGTACCATGCAGATATATTTTCAGGACACTAGATGTCCCTACATGTTGTATTTTTTCATGGTGCTGCACCCTTTTTTGTTATTGTCATGCTTATTCTCTCAAGGGCAGGGATTTCCCCATAAGTATGTAATCTTTATTTACTAGAGCACTACATCTATGATATAGATGTTATGTAAATACATTTCTTTCTTTATTTTTCTGACACTGTTATCTATATCCTGTAAACCACAGACAGAAATAGCAAAATAGTGAACTACCTGTTGTGATAAAAAAATACCCCCCCTAATAATCTTTGTCAGTTGCATATTCAATGCATGGTCATTGATTAACTGTATATGTATGGGAGTAATGCAATACAGCAGATGCTTAAAAATCAGAGGCATGTCATTTGTGTGCGTTTGTTGACAGGCTGCTGATGTATATTCTGATTGCTGGTTGTGTACAAGGTAATTTTCTAGCAATAGAGACAGAGAAAACTGAAGGAGATATTCCGCCAGACTTGCTTTATAAAGTATGACAGCAACACAGTCCACCTGAAAATTGTTAGAATGAGTCTGCTCTTCCCCAGTCTAGCTCTGAAAATCACCTAGTCATTTAGAACAGAATTTACAAAATTCTCTTTCATTCTGATTTATCCCACTTGCAATTGTTAGAAGAAGCAACAGCAAGTAGCGTTTTATATTGTGAACTATATATATATATATATATTATATTTATATATATATATTATATATATATATTATATATGTATATGTGTGTATATAAAAATCTTATACCTATCTTTACCAGTATGTGGCACTGCAGTATTGTAGTGTGTATTCTCTGTGGTAATGTATTCACAGGATGTACCTTCCATATCTGAGCATGTACTTGTATATTCCTGCTTCCTGTTCATGTTTCTCCATGCTGTAAGACATGATAAAGATATCGTCCCCAAAAGTAAAGTATTCTCTGCATCCAATAAGCTTCCAAAGCATGATTTCAACACTAGGCTAATAGTAATTTGATTGCATAGTTTCATGGGAAACCTTACTACCTATTTCTACCCCCAAGGAGGTGTATTCTTGATTAACAATTTTGTTTGCTACTGTTTGTAATGGCAGGATGGTGGTGAAGATGCTTATGTGAGAAAAAAGATAAGGTACTCAGAATTGACAACCGAAACAGCTCAGAATGGCTTAAAGATTATATTTTTTTTTGCAGAAGTGGTAGCAGGGGTTTTGTTACAACATCTACAACAGAAAGACATTATATTTTGGCCAAAAAATATGAAGCCTTGCACCATGACAAGGTAGACTTGTTTAAGCAGGACCCTACACTATCACTAACTGCACTATTTTTTCAATGCCCCCCCCCCAATCTATCCTCCCCTAGTAGATCTAAGAAAACAAAAAAACAAATAACTTCAGCAAATATACATCCCAATCCAGCAAAGAGACAGCCCCATATAATCAGCAAAGAGACTGCCCAATCTGACAAAAAAGACATCCCCATATAATCAGCAAAGAGACTGCCCAATCTGACAAAAAAGACATCCCCATATAGCAAGAGACATCCCCATATATTCAGCAAAGAGACATTCCAATCCAGCACCTGTACACACTCTGCCCCCCTCACACCTCTACACACCCGGCCCCCCTCACAACTGTACACACTCAGCCCCCCTCACACCTGTATGCACTCAGCCCCCCCCTTAACATCTGTAGGCACTCAGTCCCTCTTCACACCTTTATGCACTCAGCCCCCCCCCCCACAAACCTGTACATACTCAGCTCCTTCACACTTGTAAGCACTCAGCCCCCCTCACA
>CM053028.1:95820701-95877199 GCA_028564925.1 Lithobates sylvaticus
CATGGGATTCAGCATCTGCCAGCCTCAAACCAGCTATGGCATCCACGGTGGTGGCTAGGAATTTAGAGTGTTGGATAGATAAATTACAGAGCCACGTGGAAGCAGGCACACCACGTAAGGACTTGATGGAATCCTTTCCACTAATCCTTAGAGCGGTGAAATACATGGCTGATGCCTCTGCGGAGTCCATCAAAATGGCAGCCAGATCTGCGGCCCTGGTGAATTCCGCCAGGAGAGCTGTCTGGCTTAAAACGTGGTCAGGTGACACAGCCTCCAAGGTTAGGTTGTGTGGTCTGCCCTTTTCAGGGGATCTGCTGTTTGGGCCAGAGCTGGAAACAGTGCTGGACAGAACGGCAGACAAAAAGAAGGCCTTTCCTGCAAAGAAAAAACAGGCAGGAAAGAGGAATTTTCGTCCTGTTCAACAGTCCCGTAAGGGTGGGGAAGACAGCAAAAGTCGCTGGAACCCCCAGAAGGGTAGAGGTAAAGGAGGAATTTTGTTCAAAACTCCCTCCAGTCAACCCCCTAAGGATAAGTGACTGCTCTGCTCCAGTGGGAGGAAGGTTGTCCGCCTTCCTTCCGCAATGGAGCCAGTGTTCCTCAAGTCAATTCGTGAGGAACATTGTGGCACAGGGATACAGCCTGGAATTTTCCAACATTCCCCCAAACAGATTTTATGTCACAACCCTTCCGAGGGATCAGGACAAAGCCTCTGCCATGAGGAGCCTTTTGGAGGATCTGATTCAACAAGAGGTGATCATTCAGGTTCCAAAGGAACAGGAAGGCCATGGGTTTTATTCTCACATCTTCCTAGTGAGAAAACCTTCGGGCAAATATCGATTGATACTGAATCTAAAAATTCTGAATCAATCGATACGATACAAGCACTTCCGCATGGATACAATCCATACAATAACAAGGTTGTTATCCAAAAATTGCTTCATGGCCTCCCTGGATCTGAGGGACGCCTATCTACATGTCCCGATCGCCCAATCCTCCCAGAAGTTCCTCAGGTTGGCAGTGAATCTAGGGTCGTCAGTCTGGCACCTACAATTCAGGGCCTTGCCGTTCGGGCTGTCGTCCTCCCCAGGATCTTCACCAAGGTCATGGCGGAAGCCCTGGAACCACTGAGATTGAGGGGAATCTCAGTGGTCCCATATCTGGACGATCTCCTGTTTTTTGCGGACTCCAGGGAACAGGTGCTGTCGAATCTTCAGATAGCACAGGCTCACCTGGGGGACTTAGGGTGGCTTCTCAATCTGGAGAAGTCAAACCTGGTTCCAAGCCAGGAAGTAGTTTTTCTAGGGTACACCATCAATTCTACCCTGCAAAAAGTTTTTCTTCCGCAAGAAAAGGTGGAAAAGATCCTGACGGCAGTAAAACAAATTCAGACGAACCAGGTGGTTTCAGTCCGATCAGCCATGAGGGTGTTAGGTCTCCTTACAGCCTCTATCCCAGCTGTCCAGTGGGCCCGGTTTCATTCCAGACCTCTTCAGGCAGAAATCCTGCAGGTCTGGTCTCACCGGGTTCCACTAGAAAAGAAGTTCAGCCTCACCTCAAAAGTAAAACGGGCTCTGTGGTGGTGGCGAGACACAGCCAATCTCACAAAGGGCCTTTCCTGGTTCTGGCCGCTAGACAAGCGCCTGACGACGGACGCGAGTGCCTGGGGTTGGGGAGCCCACCTAGACGGGCTGACGGTCCAAGGGACTTGGTCCAAGGCAGAGTCTCGGAGATCCTCGAATTGGAGAGAACTCAAGGCTGTGTCGCTGGCCCTTCGGGCTTTTCAGCACGTAGTAGAGGGACAGCATGTACAGATCTTGTCGGACAATATGACAACGGTAGCATATGTCCTAAAACAAGGGGGGACCAGGAGCAGGGGTCTCATGGAATTAGCCAGGCATCTATTCGCATGGGCAGAAAAAAGCGTGGCCTCCCTCTCAGCAGTCCATCTAAAGGGCTCTCTGAATCTCTGGGCAGATCTTCTCAGCAGGAAGAGACTGGTGGAAGCAGAATGGAGCCTAAATCAGGAAGTCTTCTTGATGATCGCCAGTACTTGGGGCTTCCCCCAGGTGGACCTGTTTGCAAATCAGCAAAACCACAAGGTCCAAAAATACTTTTCTCTTCACCGAGAAGATCAGGCCATAGGTCTAGATGCATTAGCCCATCCTTGGCATTACCGTCTGTGCTATGCCTTTCCCCCCTTTCCTCTGATACCGGTGGTCCTGAGGAAGTTCAGGGAAGAGAGGACCAGCATGATTCTCATCACGCCCTTCTGGCCAAAAAGACCCTGGTTCTCGGCTCTTCTAAATCTAGCCACAGAACCCCCGTGGAGGCTACCAGTCAGGCAGGACCTTCTGACACAAGGGTCAGTGGTCCATCCAGAGGCAGGCAGGCTGCAGTTAACCGCCTGGTTTCTGAAGAAGATCTCTTAAGAGCTAAGGGTTTGTCCGAGGGACTAGTAAGGACTTTACTCTCAAGCAGGAAAGAAGTGACTAGGGCCATCTACCTGAAAGTCTGGAAGAAGTACAACTCGTATTGTACTCTTAGAGGGTTCCAGGTGAAAAATACCAGTTCAATACTGGAATTTCTCCATGAAGGAATGGAGAAAGGTTTGGCAGCCAGCACCCTGAAAACTCAGGTGGCGGCCCTTTCTGTTTATTTAGAAAAAACCCTTTCCAGGGAAGCTTTAATTTCCAGGTTTTTTCAGGGCAATGGCACGGAATAGGCCAGTTCCCCTCAGGAATTTTCCCAGTTGGGATTTATCCATAGTCCTTCAGGGTTTAACGGGAGCTCCGTTTGAACCTCTTAAGGACTCTTGTTTAAAAAATTTAGTTTTAAAAACAATTTTCTTAGTAGCCATTACGTCGGCTAGACGAGTGAGCGAATTACAGGCTCTGGCAGTTACAGAGCCTTTCCTAAAGATTTTTCCCGATAGGCTGGGTCTATCTGCAGCACTATCCTTTCTTCCCAAGGTATCTTCAGAGTTCCATCGTACCCAACAAATAGTGTTGCCTACCTTTTCCTCCAACCCTACCAACACAGGGGAGGAGGCCTTTCATACCTTAGATGTAAGGAGGTGTCTTCTCCATTTCCTAGCAGTTACTAGGGAATTCAGGAAGACGAATGCTCTGTTTGTAATCTTTTCAGGTACTAGAAAAGGGGAAAAAGCCTCCAAGAGTACTCTAGGTAGGTGGCTTAGAGAGGCAATTTCGGAGGCATACAAAGCTAGAGGGGAATCCCCTCCCTCCGGAATTGTTGCCCATTCCACTAGGGCAACAGCAGTGTCTTGGGCCGAGAGGGCCGGTGCTACGCCTGATCAAATCTGCAAGGCGGCCACGTGGTCAAGTTACTCAACTTTCCTTCGGCACTACAGACTGGACTTGCTGTCAGCTGCGGATCAAGCCTTCGGCAGGAAGGTACTGCAGGCAGTGGTCCCACCCTAGGGTAAGCTTCTCGTTTATCCTCTCCAGGGTTGTCCTGAAAGGCGACTGGAGAAAATACCTAGTTAGACTTACCGGTGACGGTATTTCTAAGAGCCTTTCAGGACAACGCCTAGTTCCCTCCCTTGTGTTCTATGTTTAAAGATGATACAAGTATCTGTCATGGTTTGTTTGTGTTCTCTGTGCTTTATCTTCCAGTATGCCGGAGGTAACAATAACTGAGGCCATGGTGGAAGAGGAGGAGCTTTAAAGAAAATGCAAGTGTTTCCTCAAAGTGGGCGGAGCTGCGCTCTCTCCAGGGTTGTCCTGAAAGGCTCTTAGAAATACCGTCACCGGTAAGTCTAACTAGGTATTTTTTTTTAATTTACCTCATGATTACGGTAGGTATTTATAAATAACAGCACTTCATCATTTGCTAACTGAATATATAAACCCCATGCCTTTATGAAACTAGTTTTATACTTGAAGGAACAGTCATCCTTGAATAGGAGAGGCCCGACCAAACATTGCTTCATGTAAAATCACGAGTGTTACTAATACTATATGAATGCTGTTAATAAGACAATACTATATAATCACAATGGAGTTTTGGTTGCTGCCACAGAAGTGTGTCTGTAAAATCTTTAATGCTGACCACAATTTTTTTAGGGTGCCTGCCAGTAAAAGAAAATGGTAACCATGGAAGTGGTGTGCCTCTCTCTTCCTTCCCTTTTTTATTTATTTAATTTTTTTTCTGTGTGAAATCCAATATCCTGCAATAAAGGACACAACACAGACTATTTTTAAAATAATAATAAACCAGCATTCTACTAGCCTTGTATATTGAGATGACATTTACCACTTTTTGTTTACATCCACAAAGCAAGTATAGTAAAAGTTTTATCATTTAAATTTACTTTATTATATTTTAGCTTTTGGTGAAGAACGCTGAGGATCTTCGCAATGCTACCATGCTTGGTAGTATGTCAGGTCCTTGTTTTCCTTCTGCTGGGACGACAAACTGATGAAGTTTACACTGGGCGTCTGGAGGATGATGGTGATAACAATGTGAGTACTTATATCTGGTATAGATATTGGACAACATAGGTGTAGATTTTGTAGAAGCAATTATAAATAGTAATGGTTATGGGGGTCCGGGTACTACCCTGGGGGACGTATCAATGAAAAAAAGTTTGTAAAGAAACATCATTTTTAAATGAGCAGTGATTTACTGATGCTTAAAGTGAAACCATAAAAATTAGAAAAGTCGGCCTGTAAAGTGACACATCTGCACCGTGTATAGAACCTGCTGCGGCAATAATGACATTTATAAAGCCAAAAAAATTACATTTTCCATTCAAGCTTTCTTTATTTTATAAACGGCTTGGGGAGACAGTCTGTATGATGAGGCCACAATTTAGTACACTCGGAACAGAGTTTTTTTTGGATAAGTTCTGATGTCTAAGACTTTGGATATAAGTAACAGGTGTGGAAAAAAAATTGGGCTTTGGGTGTTGGTGGTGTCTTCACACCATAACCCTATAGAGCAGCGGTTCTCAACTCCTGTCCTCAGGACCCACTAACAGGCCAGATTTTAAGTATTGCCTTGGGGAGATGCAGACTAGAATACTGCAACCACTGAGCAGAAAATTATATCACCTGTGACGTATTTCAGTTATGCTGAAAACCTGGCCTGTTAGTGGGTCCTGAGGACAGTAGTAGGGAACCACTGCTATAGAAGTACTCTTGATGAAAGCAAGAATTGGCCTTGCTGTCAAAATTGAAATGATATGCACAAAGCTAGGTAGCCTAGACAGTCTTTCAGAGATTCAAGATCCAGAAAGCACTTAATCATCGGCATCGGGGGCTTGATAGCTGCTGCTAATCCAGGACTGATTCATTTTGATAAATGTCAGCCGGTTCACAGAGTCTGTGGACAGATGCACTCTTATCTGCCACAAAACCTTTGCCTGTGGACACATATGGTGCTGACCCTCTCCACAGTGCCATGAGAATGTCTGTCTGCCTCTCTTGTTGGCCTCCCAGACATGATGGGGAGGGGCGCTTATTCACCACTTCCCAACCGACTCCTGTACATATACGGTGGCAGGATGGCTCTCCTGTGCGAATCGCCGTATATGCACTTTAAGAGCCATAGCAGGCGCACACTGCATGGCGGGGGATCCGATCTGCATGGCCGGCGGGCGCGGTGGCCATCGGCCACACGCGATCATGGGCATGAGAGCCAGAACAGGGATTTGTGTGTGTGTGTGTGTGTGTGTGTGTGTGTGTGTGTGTGTGTAAACACGCAAATCCCTCCAGAGGGAGGAGAAAAAGATTGTGTGTTCCTACTAAGTATTAACAACGATCTGGCTCCTCCTCTAGTCATTAGACATGTGCAATTAGTTTCGTTGTTTTCCGTTAAAATTCGTTCATTCGTTATCGTACGAATGAACGAATGATTCGCTACAAATTTTAACGAATGTTCGAATCGAACGAATATGAAAAACAACGAAAATCTGAAATAACCAAATTAGAAACAACGAAACTACAAAAGAAGAAAATGCGAAAAACGAAAACAGGAACAACGAAAATCAAAATGAACGAAAAAATTTGTACAATTTCATAAAAACTTTTTTTTTTTTTTTGAACTGGTAATTTTCCGTGTCTCTTACAATGGCGCTTGCTTAACGTGCTTCGAATGGATTTGAACGAAAAAATTCGTACATTCGTAACTTTTTTTTTTCGTTTCGTAATTTTCCGTGTCTCTTAAAATGTAATAATAGCATACACATTACATAAAAATTATGAATTATGCTCCGATTACGAATCTACGAAAACAATGTTACGAAAGTATGAATAAATCAATCTAACGAAAGTACAAATGTAACTAAATCTACGAAAATACGAATGCGTCCGAATTTCGAATAAACGAAAATTAAACTAATGGAAAAAAACGAATCAACGAAAAAATAACTACTTACGAATCGTTACGAATCAACGGAAACGAAACGAAAATAAACAAATTTTTCTATTGTGCACATGTCTACTAGTCATTGCTGGAGCAAGGTGATTTCTGCGGCTTAATCTAAAACATAAAGGATGAAAGATATCCAAATATGATCTGCAATGCTTGCCTTAACCACTTGCCGACCGGCGCACACAGATGTACGTCGACAGAATGGCATGTACAGGCAGGAGGGCGTATATATAAGTCCCTCCTTTCTGCCTGTCCGTGCCATCGGGGACCCCCGTGAGTCCGATCGCGGTCTCCGCGGACTCGATCGCCATGGGGACATCCGCGATCATCTCACGGGACGGCTGAACGGGGAGATGCCGAGATAAACAGCATCTCCCCGTTCTGCCTAGCAACTAGTGATGCCGATCTCTGCTCCCTGTGATTGGAGCAGAGATCAGCATTCACTAGCTGACAGCCACGCCCCCCCACCGTAAGAAACACACCCTAGGCCTACTTAACCCCTACACTGCCCCCCTTGTGGTTAACCCCTTCACTGCAGTGTCATTTTTACAGGAATCAATGCATTTAAATAGCATTAATTGCTGTAAAAATGACAATGGTCCCAAAAATGTGTCAAAAATGTCCGTTGTGTCCGCCATAATGTCGCAGTCACAAAAAAATCGCAGATCTCCGCCATTACTAATAAAAAAAAAAATATATATTAATAAAAATGCTATAAAACTATCCCCTATCTTGTAAACGCTATAACTTCTGCGCAAAACCGATCAATAATCGCTTATTGCGATTTTTTTTTATTTTTTTTTTTTACCAAAAATATTTAGAAGAATACATATCGGCCTAAACTGAGGAAAAAAAAAATGTTTTTTATATATATTTTTGGGGATATTTATTATAGCAAAAAGTAAAAAATATTGCATTTTTTTCAAAATTGTCGCTCTATTTTTGTTTATAGTGCAAAAAATAAAAACCGCAGGGGCGATCAAATACCACCAAAAGAAAAGCTCTATTTGTGGGGAAAAAAAGGACGTCAATTTTGTTGGGAGCCACGTCGCACGACCGCGCAATTGTCAGTTAAAGCGACGCAGTGCCGAATCGCAAAAAGGGGCCTGGTCCTTTGGCTGCAAATTGGTCCGGTCTGAAAGTGGTTAGGGGCAATGTTTCCATCACTAAAACTGTACCTATGTCCACAGAGGAGCCACAAAGGGCCCATAAGGCATGTATGGGTGTGGCACGATCCCAAAATACCAGAAAGAATCCTAAAATGGAGCTCTTCATGGACTGGATTATGTGCTTGCTTACCAGTTTTTCCTGGACTAATAATAATAATTCAATGCAGTGGAAAATAGTTTGCTTAGTAACACACCCTAAAGGATGAGCCACTGCTAGAGGGAGGCTGAAGCTTCGATCTACAGCCCTGATTTACCAGGTGGTTGATGAACAAAACCTTGCCCTGCCAGGAATCGGGATATAATGAAAGTTAATTTTTTTTGTTCAGAACAGCAACAAAATGGTAGGAATTTGCAACAGAAGTACAATAATTTTCTGCAATGTATGCAAACCACCCAAGGGAATTGTAGATGACATAAAAGCATGCCCCCCCCCCCCTTTTATTTATATTTGTATTTATTTATTTTTTATTTTCGGGTAAAAAAACTGGAAACGCAAAGAAATATAAAAGATGTCCTATATTTCAACAGGCAATAGCTGGCTATAGTATTCATCCACAGGCGACTCCTCTACCTTCTCTGGGAATGCTGGTCTTTTGAGGGGGATGGCACAATAGTAAAGCAAACGTGAGATGCCACCAATGGACGTGTACTCCCTATAGAGGAGTTTAGGGTATGCAAGTGGCTGCAGGAAGCAAAGCACATTACCCAACAATGCAGCATTCAATTGGATACAAAACATTTTTAAATGTAGCTCCCCAAACCTCTGCCATCCGACTGTAAACACCGGCACAGTGCGGGTGTGCGAGACTAGGGGAGACTCTGCCAACACCTGCCCACTTGACGTGGACCCAGCAGACCCCAGACAAGGCTGTTAGCCATGATAAAAGCCACCCCCGAGGACCAGCAGTGGGGTTTCCTGGAATACAAGTCATTTAGCCGAGACACCAGGGACTGCGTCCAGCCTAATCCACATGCATGGATGGATGGCTAGCTCTTTAGTCCAACCAGTTATCGGAGCACACCTAGGTCCTGCGTATAGGAGATAAAAAATAATGCTGAGGCTGCAGATGGCCTCAAATTTATGATTTAAGGTCCTGGAAGCATAGGGAGGCAGAGCCTATACCCAGCTGTGCTGACATGGAGCCGTCGGGAAAAGGTTACACTGGAGGATCTTAAAAGTCCTTTGGCGGGAAAATCTGAGACTGCCAGAGGGTCAAAAAAATAGCCAGGTAAGTAGCATTTCAAAAATGAGTCTCGCATTTGCAGTCATTTTTTCTTAGAAAAGGTTTATTCTAATACCGGTTTGTTGACTTTAATTCATGCCAACCTAGGACGCTGTCCCTTCTAATCTACAGATGATATAGGGCAGTGATGGCGAACCTTGGCACCCCAGATGTTTTGGAACTACATTTCCCTCAACTACACTGCAGAGTGCATGAGGATCATGGGAACTGTAGTTCCAAAACATCTGGGGTGCCAAAGTTCGCCATCACTGATATAGGGTATATACAGTATAAATATGATCTAGGATTTTGTTGGGCTTAGTTAAAACTTTGGTTAAACTTTCCCATCCCTGTGAAGACTTCTCTGGTGGTCAGACTTTTTTGGATTTGACCTGCTATTCACTGAACAGAAAAAAGGATTAAAAAAAAGCCTTTGACTGTATTTGTTGTGTATAACAAATGTTATGGAACTAAATTGTATATCCTTTCCTTAAAGGCAATCCAGGCTATTGGAAGTGAAAATCAAGTCCATGTAGGTAAGTCTTCATATTATACAATGTAACCACAATCTGCCAGTTATATCTGTGTTACTAAAGTTGCAATTAAACCAAACCTGTTTTCTGATATGAAATGTTTTGTATAATATTAAGCATCTTGGCAGTGTGTGAAAAGTGCGCAGAAACAAATGGCATGTGCATCGATGTATATGAGTTGCATAAGAAAATTTTGATATTTTCCCTATTATGCCTTGCAGGAAAAAAAAAAAGACAATGCATTTTTAACCAAAATTCTTAACCAATCACAATTATTAAAAAGGCATGATTGTAAGACATATTGTGCTCAGCGCATGGCAAAATATTGTCTAGAAGTGTGTTCATAGCAATACATGTTTGTTTGCTTTTAGTTGGGGGAACCATCATTAGAACAATTCCTCTGGCCTAAACATTTAAAATAGAAAGATGTTTGCTTGTGAACTAGTAATGTTGTCAGGGACGCTGATATAGCAGTACATCCAGCCCTTTTATACTGGGCCCCATCAGTTCAAACGAGTGGCCCGGGCACCTGCTGAGCATGAGGGCCAGCTGTGCTGCCTTATTGCTGACACTTGTGGACTCCCCTGCAGCCCTGCTGGCTTCTACGCTTTCTCAATCTGGCTGCGCTGCAGGGGGATCGGTTCTTGGATCTGCCCCCTTCCACCTGTTGTCAAGCCCCCCTCCCCTGCAGAAGTGCTGGCTTTCCTCCTCTCTCACCATCATCTGCTGAAGGGCACACAGGGGGGATTGTTTCAGGATGGAGAGCAGGGGGGACCTTCCTTTCCTGAATGAACACAGTGAGCGATCTGTACCAATGCTTCCTGTGTCCATTTGTCACTGAAGCATAGTAAACAGTGTTTACTATGCTTCAGTTTGTGAATGAACTGGAAGCCTCAGAGTGCTTCCCATTTATTCACTGTCCAGTGCAGCTGAGCCTGCAGAGAAAGGGACTGATGAATCTGTCCTCAGTCTTTCTCTGTCCCAAATGTCTGTTAGACCCCTGATATTTCACCAAAGGCCCCCCAAAAGGGCAGTTAAAAAAAATGTAATACATTTTTCAATGTGAAATAAGAATTCTTATGCCACCCCAGAAGTAAATAATGAGTTTCAAACCTGAACTGTAAAATATCAGTTTATAGAGTACATAGAGGTCTACGGTACACACAGGTTTACAGGTAGGCAACATGATGTTATGATATCAATGTGTGCTTGGGTAGAACACTATATACAGTGTATGTAACTGATATGTCCTTCAACTAGACCTGTAGGTACATATATATATAATTTAAGAATGGTCCCTTTTTTGTTTGTGGAAAATGGGTTAACCACTTGCTTACCAAGGACGTTAAATGACGTCCTTGACTTTGAGTGGGGATATCTGAATGATGCGTGCAGCTATAGCCTTCATTCAGATATCATTCTTTCCCGCCGGCGATTCTGTGCACCATTAAGAATGATCATAGCGGCAGTCTCGCCGCCTGATCGTTCTTATAGGCAGCGGGAGGGGACGTCCGCCATCCGGTGCTTCTCCGGGCTCTCCCGTGCCATCGGGGGCCTGGAGAAAGAATCGTTCGCCGCCTAATGACGAGCATAGAGATTTCCAGTCATCTCTATGACCGTCGGAGGCCCGGGCGCGACGTTATGACGTCACGCCCGGTACCCGGAAGTAAACAAAACCTCGATTGCGGCTGTCAGCATGAGATCGTAAACATTTTTTTACCGATCTCATGCTTTCCAGCCTGGAGGAGAGATGTGGGGTCTTATTGACCCCACATCTCTCCATAAAGTCACCTGTCCTGACCTGACCTGTCACATACATTCCTATTACAAGGGATGTTTACATTCCTTGTAATAGGGATAAAAGTGATCCAAAATTATTATTTTTTTTAAAAAGTGTAAAAATAAAAAAAATTAAGTAAAATAAATAAAAAAAAAAATTTAAAACACCCCTGTCCCCTGTAGCTCGCGCTCAGAAGCTAACGCACACGCAAGTCCCGCCCACATATGTAAACGCCGCTCAAACCACACATGTGAGGTATCGTCGCGTGCGTTAGAGCGCGTGCAATAATTCTATAATTCTAGACCTCCTCTGTAACTCTAACTGGTAACCTGTAAAAAAAATTAAAGCGTCGCCTATGGAGATTATTAAGTACCGAAGTTTGGCGCCATTCCACGATTGTGCGCAATTTTAAAGCGTGACATGTTTCGGTATCTATTTACTCGCTGTAACATCATCTTTCATATTATATAAAAAAATTGGGCTAACTTTACTGTTTTGTTATTTTTTAATTCATGAAACCGTTTTTTTTCCAAAAAAAATGCGTTTGAAAAATGATTGTGCAAATACTGTGTGAGATAAAAAGTTGCAATGACCGCCATTTTATTCCCTAGGGTGTCTGATAAAAAAAAAAACGTACATAATGTTTAGGGGTTCTGAGTAATTTTCTAGCAAAAAAATATGATGTTTACATGAAGGAAAATAGGCCAAAATAGGCCCGGTAAGCAAGTGGTTAATGGGTTTGCAAATGATCCTTGTTCTGCCTATCCAATCTAAGCATTCAAAGTGTGATCTCCGTAAATTGGTTAGCGGTGTTGAGATGTCGATAGCCCCAATCTTATTTGGATAAACAGACAGCGACTCGATCCAGACGACACCTTGTTGATCTTGTGAAGTATAATCCATAAACTGTGAGGATCTTGCAACAATGAACATTGGATAGGTAACAAGATCATAATGTGATCCAGTCCAGACATGTGCTAAGATGCATTACTGGGAAATGGACAAAGGGTGGAGCTAACTATACAGGATAAGCTGAGATACAGGAAGGGGAGGAACCAGGGACAGAATAATACATATAACATTTAAAGGCATATCACAACGCATGTGAAACATGACAATCCTATAGTGCTACCATAGTAGCTATCACTTCTGAGCTTGTATATCCTGGCTGGCAGGATTGTGGACAACGTCATCCAGGTTTCTCACATACATATGGTGAGGAGCTCTAAAGTTTATGGCTGATGTAGAGAAAAACCTTTTTTTTTATTTATTTTATTAAATTTTTTTATTATTATAGTCTTGTTTCTGGAACCCAGAGACTTTGTAGAGCTTTGGGTGGGAATAAGTCTCCATTTCTAGGTCCACAACCTGTCCGTTAGCCAGACCTCAATATTGGTGTCAGCTGTCCACAGGCCTTTATATATCGCCAATGCATTGTAGATTTCATTTTAATTTCTCCTCTGCTATCCTCCTGAAACAATGAATGCAATACATTTAAAATTTTTTATAAATAAGATGTAAAATAAAAATGGAAAATACAATTCTTTAAAAAAAATGTAAAATTCAAGAAAAAAAAAAACTCATTCAAATGTGGATCGCTTTTCAGAGAGCATTTGACAGGTGGTGAGCAGGCATATTGCCTCCTCACCACCTGCTTTAAAGTGGAAGTAAACCCCCCTATCGTTTTCAGCCAAGGAAGCTGCCATCTTTGCCTCTGTTTAATCTTCAATTGCCACAGTGCTGCACATGTGATTCGTTATGACACCAGCCATTGGATGGTTTGACTGTTTGGTTGAGAGCACAGCCAATGTGCAGTTAGCATTCACGGCATGCCTTTTTTTTTAGACTGTTAAATCGATGGGTTTACTTCCGCTTTAACCCCGCACTAATGCACTGTAACCACATGCTTTGCAAGTGGTTGAGGGGCACGTGCAGAGCAGTGCTATTTACTTAAATGAGTCTTGTTCCATGGGGGTAGAATTTCTTGCATGGCTGCGGAGCATAGCACCGTGGCTGTGGCATTTTAGCAAAAAATATAATTTGATATTTTCAGGGGGGGGGTAGGCTGTACGTTATTTCTAACCGCAGCCCTGAATGTTGTGGTCAAAATGGTCAAGCAGAGGGCAAACACTAGTCACTGGTATTGCGGATTTCCCTTTTGCTGATCTTTTAAAAAGGGGAAAGCATGAGTGAGAGAGCAAGAGGGAGTGAAAGAATAAATGTTTTGCATGTGGTGTTTTTTTTTTTTTTTTGTCCAACAAGACACTTTTTAAAAAAAACATGATTTGGTATATGAACCAATGTACTGTATGTAAATGGTCTGTTTTAAAAGGAACTTCACCCCTCGTATTTCTTTTTCCCCCTCTTACCTCATTTGTTGGTGTTGCACACAATTCACAAAACTCACTGCCCAGTTAATCCGACATTGCCCTGCCATGATCCACAGCTGCCACTCCCAGGCTCTTCACCAACATCTTTGTTTTGGAGGTCATCAGGGGGTCAGCTGTCTTTTCCTAGTTCAGGCAGCCCAACCCTCTGATGAAGCGCTGCACTCCTTTGGCCACTGTATGGAACCTGAAACATCCTAGTGTATGTTGTGTGCATTTCCCAAGAGGCTTCAGATTGGCAGCTGCAGGGTGGGCTGGACTAAAAAGTCAGGAAAAAAAGGTTTGCTATTTTTGATTGTGAAGGATGGGGGGGGGGGGGGGGGGTGCGATCATGCCTAGTGCTTCTAGTGAGGGAAGGGCCACTCAATTACAGTATGCATTAATTTCTTTTATATGTATATTATAATTTTGAATTTTTTTGTTAGTAACTTACCTCCTATATTTTACAGTTTTGGCCTCATTTATCTTCTATCCATACTTTTTTGTCTTTTTATTTTTGTCAGGGTTTGAGCCAACTTCAATGCATGCGTTCATAGCAGAAAAGAGCTGTTTTGTAAAGTTAAGTAAAGATTTTGGCACGTTTTCCCCTCCTGTGGTTTCCGGGATAACTAATGTAAACTTGTGGTGTAACTGGACTATTTTAGCTGCACCAGGAAAACACATTGTAATCTACATAGATGGATTTCAAACAAACACAAACTGCGATGACAACCGTGCCCAAATAATTTTTGAAAGTATTTCATCATCTGTTGAAACCACCATTGTGTCTGCTTGTTGGAATAAGCCTACACATGTTTTTGCTGCTCAGGCCCGTGCAATCAATGTTGTACTACTATGGCAGACATTTTCACCTACTGATTCAATCAAATATTTTGAAGGACGCTACTATATCTTTGATGATCCTGCTGCTGGTCTAAATGCAAATTTATGTAAATGTTCATTAAAACCATATAAGTCTGTTACTGTACCAGTTGCCACAACAGTACTTGGAATCCCACCAACAAATGTACATCCAGTATATTCTTCTCTACCTTCAACATTGTCTACTAGCAAGTTGCCTTATGTTGGCACTAAAGTTTCTGAAGTTTACCATGATGAAGACCATGAAGTTGCAATTGCTACTCCCCAGCCACCTCTAAATGTTGCTCACCATTTAACTGCAGGCACTTTTGCTATTAACCTTTCAAAAGATGTTCCAAGCACAGTAGTTCAGGTTCCTTCCCCACCATCTAAGGTTGTCCAGCCACAATCCTCAGATTCTTCTGTCATGGATGAAGACAAACCTATTGATATAGATACCACAGAAGACATACAGCCAAGTTATGTGGGGCAGTGGGAAACTACATCTCAAGCAGACTGGATATTGGGAAAAGCCCTTTCTATGTCAGAAACGCCAGTGCTGAGTACAGCACATATGGAGATTCCTGTGGCACCCCATTTTAGTGGAGCTCATGATTCAGAGCAGCATGTTACTCCCCATTTCAGCACAACCTATCTTACTGATCTTCCAATGACTGTGCATTCTGGTACTGCACATGTTGTTGGGCTACATAAGGCTACTCCTATAAGTATACCCTATACTGCAAAGCTTCCAAAAACTCCACATTTTGGACTATCTCATACTGAGCCTGATGGGACAGAGCAATCCAGCGAAACCAATAATAATCAGGTTTCCACACCTTTTACTGCTGCTCTTTTAGCTGAGCTCACTAAAATCCATAATTTCAGTGAAGGACAGTTTATGATGACACCACCAGTTAGTGCAGCCCACCAGACGGAGTTCCCTCGGGATTATGTTACAAGTATTGTCAAAAGACCTAAAATACCTAAGACCTCACATGTCAATACAGACCAAATTATTGACGCTCCTAAAACCGTATTGGACTTGGACTTGTATATAGAATCACATCTAGAAAACCCTACCTCAGTCCCACTACTGAGTTGGAGAAAACCTTCTCTACCTGCTGTTACTTCGACTGCTGAAACTATGAAACCTGTATTTACAGCTGACGGGCACACAATAGAAACCTCAACAGCAGCTCCTCTTATTTCACCAGCACAGTTTACGTCCTTACCTGTTGGTAAATTTCCAACAAGTCAAGGGGGTATTTCTCACCCAAAGCCTCAGACTTTGTTACCAACAACCAAGTCATTGAGTAAGGACCTTGGTAGCCAGACTGTCACTGAACCTGAAAAAACTCAGGTGTTTCAGCCTGTGTCGTTTAGTACTGTACATCCTAAAAATAATTTGCAAAAAGCTAAGACTGTGAGTGCTGTGCTGGGATTTCATATAAATGTTCTTGGCAGCAGCTACTTAACAAGTCTACCAGCAGCTAAACCTATAGTTAGTGGCTCACCTCCACAGAGCAAAGTGCTGGTCTCAGGTCAAGAGGGAGTCCCTAAAGACATGTCTACTTCCTCTCAACCAAGATTTGACGTTCAGCCCAAACTTTTTGGGCGCTCACGCCAAGTTACAGAAACAGAAAAGGAAGGCACTGTTAAAAGGAAAAACGTTTCAATAGTCACAGAAAATAAAACTTTGCCAACTGAGGAATATAAGTCTACAGAAATAATTACAAAGGTCATAGGATGGATTGGTCATTGGTTGGTAAATCATAGCAGACATGATTCAGGTCATGAAAATAAAACGGCCACACAACCTGTAACAAGCACAGCCATGCCATATAAATCTTCCTCTGCTCAGATATTGATAAGCTTTCCCTTACCTCTACCACATTCACCATCCGACAAGTCGCACTCATCTCTAGATGAAGATGTTTTAAAAAATATCAAAATGACCACTGCTGGCCATAGTAAAAGTACAGTACAAAGTAATGCAAGTCATTCAAATTTTAATCTTGATCTGAACCAAGAAAGTGAAGAGCCAAGGAGTCATGTCTTTGGTAAGTAGTCCATAATTTTTGTTTTTTCATTGCAACAATATAGGTTTTGACCTAGAGTTGGATGTGAATGTTTTCTTCCATATTTGGTTGAGGGAAAAAAATGCTTTCATTGCTATTTAAATACATTTCATTTTTTTACATTTTTTTTTTTATTTTTTCTCGTGTCAGATTTCCTTTCCTTTCTCCTCCTCCTTTCATACATACATTATTTGACACCAAGCCAAGAGTCTGAAGGCAATCTGACTGAGAATATTGAAACTTATTGAGTGCCCCTACCTCCTGTTGAAAAACCAACTACTCCAGTTTCAGATTTCCCACCCTCTATGTTAAAAAAATATGTCCTACCTAACCTTCCAGTGCTGTCCTAAACTTCTGTGGCCCAGCACAGACTGTCTTCTTCAGAATGGAACAACACTGTCATTCTGCCTATTTTCTGTAAACTACCGTATATACTCGAGTATAGGCCGTCCTGAATATAAGCCAAGGCCCCTGATTTACCACAAAAAAACTGGGAAAATTTATTGACCCGTGTATAAGCCGAGGGGGGGAAATGGAGCAGCTACTGTAAGTGGAAAAGAGGGTCAGCAAATGCCCATCTGCATGTCCCGTGTCCTATACAAACCCCCCCTGTGTCCCCAGTGCAGCCTACCTGTGCCGATCGATCTGTCTGCCGCGGATCTTCCTCCTGTGTCAGATCGCTGGCTGTCGCTGGCTGTCCGGTGTCCGCTGTCCCGTCACCCGTGTCCCGTGTCCGGTGTCCCCCTCATGCTGATCCTGGCGATCAGCGTGTACGGCGCCATTACATGTTTGAAAGCCGTGCCGCCTCCTCCTCCTCGTCCATGATAGGAGGAACACTCGGTTTTCCCAGCAGTCAGTGTGCAGTGTTCCGCCTATCACGGACATTCTCTCATCCTCGTCCATGAGATGAGAATGACAGGACATCCGTGATAGGCAGAACACTGTACTGCTGGGAAAATTGGTGTCCGCCTATCACGGACGGGCGGGAGGAGGCGGCGCGGCTTTTGAACACTGCCGTCTGTCTGCATGACAAGCTGTTCATGTAGGCAGACGGCACTGACTCGAGTATAAGCCGAGAAGGGGACTTTCAGCACTAAAAAAAGGGCTGAAAATCTCGGCTTATACTCGAGTATATACGGTAGGCTTTTCATTTATACATCCTCATCGAGGCTGCTCTCACAATACTGCCATGGTGAGCGGTGAGTAATTGTAGGTATATGGATTAAAAAAAATTACAAGGAGAGCATAGGGGGTGTCGGCTAACTAGATTGGCTTTCTTTAACTGTCGATATCCACTTTCCTATTGGCGCAAGTGGCAAGTTCCACTTTTGGATAATTCAATTCTGCAAAACCCCAATGTCAAGATAACTTGACTTTCTGGAACATCTAGATGCCCAAAATGCACAAATATGAACTGCATACAGTATGTTTTGAAAATAACTTTTACACTTTAATATGTCAATTTAGGATATCCTCAAAGAAGATGATCTCCTGGGGCCTGACAACAGTGGGCACATACAGTTTCTTCCCAGATACCTGCTCTGTGAAGTTAATTAAGGATTTTGACTGAGAATATTTATTGACAATAAGACAATCTCTGAGAGGCTGATATCAAGGCAGAGGGAACCCCAGCTTTATCTCCAACCACTTATTATTTTGTATATTGTCAATATCTCAAGACCATTACATTGCTTTCAAAAAGGTAGAGAGCAATCAGATTTTCATGGATTAGACTAGTCATTCTCAACCAGGGTTTATCAGAACCCTAGGACTCCTTGAGCTATAGCTGATTGACCTCCCATCTGATGGTGCTTATTTAGTTTCCAGTCCACTTGGCAGAGCCAACAGCATGACACCAATGATCTTTCAAGGGGCATAACTAGAAACTTCAGGACCCCGGTGCAAGAAACCATAAAGGGCTCCCCTGGTGCCCCCCCCCCCCACGGTGGCAGAATACCAGGGCCCAGTCGCAAGTGTAACCTTTGTGACCCTGGTAATTCCGCCACTGCTGTGAGTTTTTTTTTGTTTTTTTTCATGTTTTGACCATTTTATTTTATGTGTTTTTTTGTTTATTTTTTTTACAACTTTATTTTTTGCAATTTTTATTTTTTTTTGGAGCCCCATTGGGGGCTTTGGTGAAATATTAGGGGTCTAAATAGACCTCTGATGTTTCACCTTTGAGACAGAGAAAGGAAATTAAGGACACAGCCCTCAATAAATGTTTTTAATTTCTATCAATCCAAAGGGTTTCATCAGCTAGTTTATCTGCCATGCCAGATAAAACCTAGCCTGTGGCCATTTCTGAAACTTGGCCCATTTCCTTTTGGACCTCTGATGAAAGTCTTAGCTCTAGCTCTCTTACTTTCTGCAGGATCTTATCTCTGGCCTGGTTATTCAATAACCAAGTTAAGATCAGACTTTGCATTCCTCCAGGCAGTGGCGTCACTAGGGTTGGTGTCACCTGGTACGGTAAAACATGCCGTCAACACCATCCTCCCCAAAAAAAATATATTTTCTGTTTTCTGAAAGTGCGCCAGCATGCATCTCTTGGTGCGCTTGCAGAAAAAAATGCGCAGCCCAACATAAATCAATAGGACTGCAGCTATAACTGAAGGTAAAACATAGAAAACTTTACATTACATGGCCCCTGTAACTCTGGCCCCTTTTACATTACACAACTCCGCACCTCTGGCATCCCTTTACATTACACAGCCCCCACACCTCTGGTTCCCTTTACATTACACAGCCCCTATACCTCTGGACCCCTTTTACATTACACAGCCCCCTGCACATTACACAGCGACCTGCACCTCTGGACTAGGGATGAGCCGAACACCCCCGGGTTCGGTTTTCACCAGAACCTGCGAACGGACCGAAAGTTCGAACGAACGTTAGAACTCTATTAGTTACAATGGACGCGAACGTTCGAAATCTAAAGTGCTAATTATAACGGCCAATATGCATGTTATTGTTATAAAAAAGGTTTGGGGACCCGGGGTCCTGCCCCAGGGGACATGTATCAATGCAAAAAGAAGTTTTAAAAACGGCCTGTGGCCAATTATTGCTCTCCTCGCCGCTGGCTCTATGATTGGCCAAGCATGCGGGGTCACAGTGCATGCTTGGCCAATTGTCAGCCAGCAATGCACTGCGACTGGCGCAGTGCATTGTGGACCGTTCACATCACACGAATTTGATGCGAACTGCCCTCAGAGTTCTGCCCTCGACGAGCGGACGAACGGCCGATGTTCGATTCGAGCATGTGTTTGAATCGAACACCAGGCCCATCCCTACTCTGGACCTCTTTACATTACACAGCCCCCTGCACATCTGGACTCCTTTACATTACACAGTCCCCCTCTCCCCGCAGCTCTGCCCCTTCTTACCTTACTCGGGCATGCAGACAGACAGCAGGGCTGAATAGAGGGCGGGAGCTGCTGGAGTTAATTTTTTATATTAACAAGCTGGTGATTAGTTGCTAGGACCACCTAGTAACCAATCACCTGCTGGTTAACTTGAAAAGTTAACTCTGGCAGCTCCTGCCCTCTATTTAGCGTTGCTATGTCTCATTCTTCCCCTGTACAGAAGTGTTCTCTTTCTGCCTCCTGCTCCACTCTGCT
This sequence comes from Lithobates sylvaticus, assembly GCA_028564925.1. Taxonomy (NCBI): domain Eukaryota; kingdom Metazoa; phylum Chordata; class Amphibia; order Anura; family Ranidae; genus Lithobates; species Lithobates sylvaticus. The sequence continues at coordinate 95,840,728 of CM053028.1, forward strand.
GTGTTAGTAAACGGCAGAGGCAATCCGGCGGTCGGCTCTGGGTGTCACCCCACTGGCGAGTGTCACTCGGGGGCGGTCCGCACCCCTATAGCAATACCACTGCCTCCAGGTGGAGACAACGAGTCTAAACCCAATGACCCCCTATAACCACTAAAGAGGTAAAAGTGTCTTTCTTAAATACAGAGAGAGAGAAGCCATTTCTCCATAAATTCCACTACTTTAAATAGCTTTTTCTATTCTACTTTCTCAATTGGAAATGTATTCATGGACTTTCTTCAAATCCTGTCTTGACAAAAGTAAATTCTTTAATTGCTTCCATCTGTGTCTTTATTAAAACAAAACAATGACCACACTTTTGTACTGTCCTGCGAAAACCTTTCACTGTGTTTTTGCTTCTACTTCCTCTGTGATTATTCAGTATTATGCACAGAATTTTTAGATGATGAGCTGAGTTGCTGAAAACTAAAATATAGCGCCTCATCCCTTAAGTAAAGTCAAAATTTTGTTCAATGAACAGGTGTGGGACTTTAAGGGCGCAGTAGACAAAAATTAGATATAAAATAATTTATTGGAAAAATCATCACGATATAACATAATATAACATTTTTTGACATCCTATGTCTATGAAAACATTTAAAAACAATACATCACTGAATAGAGATGAAGTTTTAATTTTTTCTCAACATGTTTCACCCAAATCTGGGCTTCCTCAGGAGAGTTAGATACTGTCATACAATATTCACTGAAATAGAAACATAGAATCAAAAAATTGAACACATAAAATTAACACAACCTAAAAAAGTAATATAGAAATGGTCATCATGTAGAGAGTGAGTGGGTGGAGCTAATAAGCTCATAGGCTAACCTGTGTGTTCAGGTAGAAAATCCCGCAGTCCACATATATGCTGAATACATGGGGTTTTATTGAGTGCGTCATAGAGAGGGAAATAGCAGCCAAAACTATATCAGTTTTGGTATCCATCTAGGGGGTATATCAATGAAGATGTTTAGATTGCTTTGAATTTAAAAGGAATTGAAAGTAGATAGAAAATCAAAAAAGGACCCACCTAAAAAATCTTTGCTTGAAAATTCGTTTTGAGTATAATAGGAGCATACAAGAGAATGCCCATGACTACCGAAGAGGAGGAAGTCCAAATTTAAATCTATGAAATATTTAAAGAAAGAATTCTTTATTCCATCAGGAAAATATCAAACGGATATAATCACCATCAAAAAGCTGAAAAAATTATCACAATGCCCCAAACATATATTTACCTATATTAAGGGTCTAAATCCACTCAGGGTGCCAGCCAGGATAGAAAACTATCCAAGTGATAGGGAGGTCAGAGTGAAGTGCTTAAACCCCTTAAAAAGATAGAGTAAAAGAGGCATATTAGTGATCAATTCCCGGAGTAAAAGATGGTGAATATGTGTGGGTGTCCTTTGCGCTGGTATGCGAACTAGATACTAAAATAGATGAATCAAAATAAATACTAAATAGAAGTGATCTAAAATGTGAGCGTTCTGATGCTAAAAGTGGAATAAATACTAAAACAAGCTGCAAAAACTAAGAGTAAACGCTAACCCGTGAAACAAAATAAATAGACAATGTTTTTGCGCTAAAGTGCATCAAATATTAAAGTGCTCTATAAATGCATCAAACATTGAAGTGCTATATAAATGTGTAAAAAAAAAAAAAAAACCGTGGTCACTGCGTCGTGACTCAGAGGCTAATATTACACTAAGTGAGGTGAATCAATCATAAATATAAATACAATAAATAAACACTTCATATATATACACAATCAATATTATAAATCATAAAAGTGGGTAGATGTGGTAAAAACACTAAATCTCCAATCACATATAAAAACCATAAGAGGAATGCATGAATCAATAAATAAGTCAATCAGTTAGTATAAAACGAGTCCGCAAAGTAGTTCATACAAGAGATAGTGTGATAGAAGTGACACCCATAAGAAAAGCTCTAAAAGTCTCTAAAACACAGATATGTAAAGGTTCTTCCTTTCTCCAAACGTGAGGGGTGCTGGGTAGTGAGGGCCTGCTCATCAATGGTGCTCTCTAGCCTCTCACCTCTCTTAAGGTCAACATGGGCATCAAAAGACCAGTTGTGGCAATCTCCAGCTCTCCAATCCCCGGATGGTTCCCAGTACAATCTGTCTCAAAGCAGGGCGGTCCACAATCTGAATCTCCACTTCCCCACAGCCGTGTCACCAGAAATAACCCTCCACTTGAAGGTATACAGGGTGTACCGCAATCCTGCAGTAATGGCTCACCCTCCGTGGGTGGTGAAATAGTTGCCAAATGAGAAAAAGTGGAGAGAGGGACCCGATCGTGAAGTATATCAAACAAGTTTTATTGTAAAGCATTTACTTTTTTTACAATAAAACTTGTTTGATATACTTCACGATCGGGTCCCTCTCTCCACTTTTTCTCATTTGGCAATTATTTCACCACCCACGGAGGGTGAGCCATTACTGCAGGATTGCGGTACACCCTGTATACCTTCAAGTGGAGGGTTATTTCTGGTGACACGGCTGTGGGGAAGTGGAGATTCAGATTGTGGACCGCCCTGCTTTGAGACAGATTGTACTGGGAACCATCCGGGGGATTGGAGAGCTGGAGATTGCCACAACTGGTCTTTTGATGCCCATGTTGACCTTAAGAGAGGTGAGAGGCTAGAGAGCACCATTGATGAGCAGGCCCTCACTACCCAGCACCCCTCACGTTTGGAGAAAGGAAGAACCTTTACATATCTGTGTTTTAGAGACTTTTAGAGCTTTTCTTATGGGTGTCACTTCTATCGCACTATCTCTTGTATGAACTACTTTGCGGACTCGTTTTATACTCACTGATTGACTTATTTATTGATTCATGCATTCCTCTTATGGTTTTTATATGTGATTGGAGATTTAGTGTTTTTACCACATCTACCCACTTTTATGATTTATAATATTGATTGTGTATATATATGAAGTGTTTATTTATTGTATTTATATTTATGATTGATTCACCTCACTTAGTGTAATATTAGCCTCTGAGTCACGACGCAGTGACCACTGTTTGTTTTTTTTTACACATTTATATAGCACTTCAATGTTTGATGCATTTATAGAGCACTTTAATATTTGATGCACTTTAGCGCAAAAACATTGTCTATTTAAAAGATGGTGAATAATCTCTGAAAGTCTCTTACCTTTTCAAAGCATCATTTTAGGAGGATACCTCCACTGAGCTGCACATTTGAACAGCCCAAACAGTTCCCCTTAAATAACCCTCTCCACCGCCATTTTGGCGCCAAACGGTCAGGTGAGGACAGATAGCGTCACAGCAGGTGCGCCGGCGCACAGGAAGTGACAGCGGTGAAACCGGAAGTGCTTCCTACAACAGGAAGCCAGAAAGACTGACCTCTGTGCTGAAAACAATTGAGGAACCCAGGATGTAATGCCAGAACCTGAAAAACTGTCAGCAAAGGGGGATAAGATTAAAGGGAAATGGACTGACAAAATAAATGTCAATTCAAAGCAATCTTGGGAAATAAAGGATTTAAGTCCCAAGGCTAAATTCGGACAGATGTTTAGATTGATTTAAGGTCACAAAACATACCCTTTATTGCCACCCTATTTTTAGGAACATATGTGTTAATATATGTAGCCCAAAACCGGCTGTGGTTTTTGCGCAGGCATTTAAACCTGAGGTGACTAAAGCGGCGCCTACTGGGAGTCAGAAAAACTCAGAGTCTAAGGACTCTCAGGGACGCCACTGAATATGGCCATTGGCTCATTGTGTTAATGTTGAGCCAATGGCCATATTCAGTTTATGGTCCCTTTAAGGAACAATATTTGCTTCCTCACACACACATTTTTTGAAGATAAAATGCTTTGAAATGGGGTTTGAGTGCCTCATATGGACACCCGAGGCGTCCCTGAGAGTCCTTAGACTCTGAGTTTTTCTGACTCCCAGTAGGCGCCGCTTTAGTCACCTCAGGTATAAATGCCTGCGCAAAAACCACAGCCGGTTTTGGGCTACATATATTAACACATATGTTCCTAAAAATAGGGTGGCAATAAAGGGTATGTTTTGTGACCTTAAATCAATCTAAACATCTGTCCGGATCTACTGGATGGAGGTAGTGGAAACAATCTCACAAGTTTTTGAAGTCTCTATCGAGTTGGAACCTAAGATTTGTGTACTGGGATGGGTGGACGGAAAAGGAAGGCCCAAAGACACTAACTTGGCAATTCTGAGATGCCTATTCCAGGCGCGCAAACTTATAGCCCAGAGATGGCAGTCATCCACTCCCCCATCCAGTAGAGAATGGGAGCAAGCTGTGAATACTATGATATTGAAGGAAAGAACACTCTATATAAGACAGGGAAGCACTAAGAAATTTGAAAGGTTGTGGAAAATTTGGTGTGGAAAAAAGAATATTGACACAACACAAATATAGGAACAATTTTGGACTAAATAAGGAGACACGTGGGAAGGTGGATGTGAGATGTGAATGGTTAAGGTATGACAATGAAGGTGAATGAATGAATGCGGGGGAAAGAGCAAATAGATAGAGCTACTTGGGAAGAGGGAGGGAATGTACATGCTAGAGCAATAACCCCATCTCCCTACCCTTTTTATCGCACGGGGTTTAATTCTCTTTTGTATTTGTACCTTTACCTCTCCTCTTCCTTTTTTACTACTGGAGGATGACTGGTTTTGTCACTTTTCTTTTTTAATAATTTTTTGACAATGTATTGATGTAAGAATGTGATGCTCATGTTGTAAAAACGAAAAATGATTAATAAAAATATAAAGTTAAAAAAAACATCTTCATTGATATACCCCCTAGATGGATACCAAAACTGATATAGTTTTGGCTGCTATTTCCCTCTCTATGACGCACTCAATAAAACCCCATGTATTCAGCATATATGTGGACTGCGGGATTTTCTACCTGAACACACAGGTTAGCCTATGAGCTTATTAGCTCCACCCACTCACTCTCTACATGATGACCATTTCTATATTACTTTTTTAGGTTGTGTTAATTTTATGTGTTCAATTTTTTGATTCTATGTTTCTATTTCAGTGAATATTGTATGACATTATCTAACTCTCCTGAGGAAGCCCAGATTTGGGTGAAACATGTTGAGAAAAAATTAAAACTTCATCTCTATTCAGTGATGTATTATTTTTAAATGTTTTCATAGACATATGATGTCAAAAAATGTTATATTATGTTATATCGTGATGATTTTTCCAATAAATTATTTTATATCTAATTTTTGTCTACTGCACCCTTAAAGTCCCACACCTGTTCATTGAACAAAATTTTGATTATGCACAGAAGTTTATGTACTCACAGAATCTTCAAGCTGGGCATGCTCTACACAGCCCATATCTGAGCTATTTCTTTGAAATCAATTTATCAGCTTTAGAGAAGTAGTAGAGGTTGCCGAAAAAATTACAGATGAATCCATTCTGTAGTCTCTTTACTATTCCCAGCAAACATTTCCAACCTAGCTGCTGCCTCCTTGCCCCTCTCCCTGGCTGTTTTAGCACTGTCCAGCAGATCTACCCCCTCCATATAATCCATCACTGGTGTTTGTCTCCTCCTTTCTCTTTGGTATCTCAGCCAACACAGCGGAACCCTTTAGGAGCTATAAGGGATCCGTGGTGATCAAGGGGCAGACAAAGCTCAGTAGAGTGGTGAGTCCCAAAGCCACCACAAATGTGTCATCAAACCCAATCCAGCACTCCAGCCCAAAGGGAGCAACTTATAGTGCAAATAGAAATAGCAGAAGGGAGCTAGAGGAAGGAAGGTCAAGTCACAATGTGAAGCTACAGGTCCCTGGGCCACCATCTGACAGTTTTGGCTATGCCATCAGACCTGGCATAGAGTAACGGGACAGGATAAACATCAGAGTTCTGGACACTACACATCCACACATCGTCATGTCAGGATGCAACAGCTTTTTACTAAAAATGTATTGTATGAAACTGACATTCCCTTTTTAAAAGCAACCCTGTCTCTAGATTATTAAACTTAAAAAGTCCTCCCTGCAGAACTTCTTGAATCTTCTGCACCTGACACTTTGAAGAGTTTTGCATGCCTGATCCCCCTCTGGTTATTTCCACCATTTCCATGTAGGACCAGCAAAGGAAACCACAGAGTGCAGAGTGGTATCGGGCACCCAACACTCCATAAGTGTTGGATGCTAACGTTTTTTCAGCAGGTTTAGCAGTAGCTTTAAGTGCCATAAACCATAATTTTGTCCAACGTTGCTGTCATGTCAAAAATATACAAAGATAAATATGTTTTTACTGCTTATTGTACTTTTTTATTCTGTTCTACACTGCTAGATTTATCTGGAAATGAAACAGATCTTGGATTTCCTCATCACCCTGGAGGTAAGGCATTATGATATAAGCACAGTATCAGTTATGATGTAAGACCACGCACTTCGGGTTCGGTTCGCACCAGAACTTTCGAAATTCAGAAAGTTTGGAACCGAATAATGAACCCCATTGATGTCTATGGAACCCGAACATGAAAAATCAAAAGTTCCCATTTTGAAGGCTTATATGCAAGCAATTGGATATACAATGGTTATGGGGGTCCGGGTACTGCCCTAGGGGGACATGTATCAATAAAAAAAAAATGTTTGTAAAAAACATCAGTGATTTTATTGATGCTTAACGTTGATTTAAAAAAAAATAAAAAATTCCTTTCAATATAGTGCGGGGGGGGGGGGGGGGGCCCTTAGTCCACCTGTAAAGTGTCACATCTGTACTGTGTATAGAAGCTGCTGCAGCAATAATTGCATTTATAAAGCCCAAAAAAATGAAATTTTCCCTTTTCCCTGCAAGCTTTCTTTATTTTGTAAGCAACAGCTTGAGGAGCCAGTCTGTATGATGAGGCCACAATGTAGTGCACAGGGAACAAGATTAGAGATTTTTTTGGATAAATTCTGGTGCCTCTACCACAGACTTTGGATTTCTACTTCTGTAACGGGTGTGGAAAAATTGTTCTTTGGGTGTCGATGGCACCTTCACACCGTAACCCTATAGAGGTACTCTTGATGAAAGCAAGAATTGGCCTTGCTGTCAAAAATTGTAATGATATGCACCTGTTTGACAGTGTTAATTGTGCCCATGAAACCTACACCAAAAATATTCTTCCAGATTAAATCAACACCCACAACACTAGGCAGCCTAAAAGTCCTGCAGAGACTCCATATACCAAGAACACTTAATCAGCGACATCGGCATCAGGGGCTTCATGGCTGCTGGTAATCCAGGACTGATTTTGATAAAAGTCAGACGGTCCACGGAGTCTGTGGACATATGTTTTCTATGATCAATAACAAAACCTCCAGCAGCACTGAATGCCCGTTCATAAAGCACGCTGGATGCAGGGCAGCCCAGCAGCTCAATAGCATACTGGGCAAGTTGTCTATTCTCATTACCCAGTAAGCCAGTTGATCGTCGACTGGAAAGCTCTCCATCTCTGTTTTCGCCCCTAGATAATCATCCACCATATAATGCAGACGCTGCTGATGCTGACAGCCCTGGGCGGCAAAGACTAAAAAAATTCAGAAATGCATCACTTAGGCGGACGCCTTCTCCACCACTCCTCTATTGATCAACAGAAGGCTCAAAACTACGTTTTCCAAGACACTACCAGAGTCAGGAAAAGAATTCGATAAACTTCTCTTTAAGGTGTCCTCGAGATTTCAACTTCTGCACTCTGTAGGCATGTGATGAGTTCTGAGACTTTCCCGTTATAACAGTGGTCAAGGAGGGTTGCCAACCAATAGTGACCTTTTTGCTTTACTTCACGTATTCTTGGGTCCTTTCACAGACTTTGAAGCATGAGGGAGCCCATGCACTGCAAATTTGCGGAGGCATTAGAAGCAGACACCACGGGGGTCACTGAGGATTATAGTATCTGGAACTGCCTCCTCTCAGCCATATACTACTCCCAAGGGTTCTGCGGTTGGAAAACCATCTCTTACTGTTTGACGTATGACTTCCCTTGCTTCAATGCCTCCGAAACTGCCAGAATCTCTCACCTTTCTTCTCCTCCTTTCCTCTCAAGTGGGCCTTCAGAGGAAAGGAAGTCCTCCACTTCATCCCGTTGCTCTGCCTCAAGTGCCCTGTCCATAATGCCACGCAGAGTCTGCTCCAGCAGGAACGCAACAGGGATTGTCACTGATGCATGCATTGTCACGGCTCACCATCCATGTGGCCTTCTTAAATGGTGACAGTACAGTGTATGCATCCTTTATGAGTAGCCAAAAAAAGCTGAGCCGGCCTGAGCCTGTCATTGTGCCATACTCACACAGGTACTCGTTGACGGCCCTCTGCTGCATGTGCAGCCGCTGCAGCATTGCCAAAGTTGCGTTTCACCTGGTGGCCATGTCACAAATCAAGCGGTTTACGGGCAGGTGGAATTCCCGCTGAATTTCAGCCAACCGCCTAAAATGGCTACACACACTCTCCTGGCCTGCTTTAGCAGATCTTCCAACCCTGGGTACCTATTTAGGAAATGCTGCACCACTAAATTGAGGACATGTGCCAGGCATGGCACATGTGTCAACTTTACCTGACAGGAGGTCGGACAGGATGTTTGTACCATTATCACACACCACCATTCCTGGCTCCAGCTGGCATGGCGTGAACCACCTCTGGGTCTGTCCCTGCAGAGCTGCAAGAATCTCATCTCCAGTGTGATTCCTGTCCTTTAGGCACACCAGCTGAAGCACTGCATGGCACCTTTTAGCCTGACTCATTGAATAGCCCTTTGAACGCTTAGGGGGGTACTTAAGGTTCATAGGACAATTCAGCAGAGGAGGGCATGGAGGAGGGGGTAGAGCGTAAGAATCTGGCATCATCACCAGCTGTATGGAGACGTGGGGCCACAACAAGCTGCAGCACTGAGCCCTGTCCTGCATCCTTCCGAGTTGCAAGCAGAGTTACCCAGTGTGCTGTGAACTAAATATATCATCCCTCCCCATGTTTGCTGAACCACATCTCAGCAGTAACGTGGACTTTGCGGTTGACTGCCTTGCCCAACGATGCCACAACATTGCCTTCCACGTGATGGTAGAGATGGAATGGCCTTACATGAAAAGAAATGGCGACTGGGAACCTGCCATTGTGGTACAGCACATTCTGAAAATTCACGGAAGGGGGCAGAATCCACCAGGCAGAAAGGCAAAAGTTGTAGAGCCAGCAGCTTTGACAAGTTTGCATTTAGACGCTGGGCATGTGGGTGGCAGGGACTCTATTTTTTTCATTTTTTTGCCTCTGCAGCAGATGGGGCAGAGAAAATTGCCGTCTATAGTCTACAGCTGGTGGTGTGCTGCTGCCAGATGTGCTGCATGGACCTGGGACATCCTGCACTATACCATCATCCCTGTCAGTGGAGGCTGCTGAGAGGTCATGAGGTATAGCAGGGACACCTTCACATCCGGAGGCACTGTGAACCAGCAGTGTGACCGGACGACAGACAACACCCCCCCCCCCCCCCCCCAATAAGAACTGATCTATTCCCCTATCCCACCCATGCCCCTTGTATATGATATTGCTGTATCTAGAGTGCACCATATTATTCTTTTGTATATACGGTATAGCAGGGACAGACTGAGGTGAGTGAGGAGGGACAGATTTTTGCCCCTTTTGTGTGGCTTTTAGGTGCTCTTGTCGATGTGGTGGGAGGTTAAATGCCTTGTCAAGCATGTGGTACCCAAATGGTTGGTGTTTTTGCCACTCTTGATGCGCTTGAGACAAAGTTGGCAAATGGCAACAGTGCGATCGGCTGCACATGTACTAAGAAAAGGTCCAGACAGCTGAGTCCAGGAGATATCGGCTCCACAATGTGATGGAATAGGGTGGCTGTTCTCTACTCTTTTTCATGATGGCTGCCTCGTTGGGATTGTGCCTCACCCTCACTTTCCTCCTCTGCTCTCTCCGGCACCCAAGTCGAGTCATTGACCTCATCATCTCCTCCATCCTCATTACTACTGGAGACAACTTTGCAATACGCTGCGGCTGGGGGAACATGACTGCCAATTTGTGTGCCGGTGTTTTCCCCTCTCTGTAGGCTCATGTTTCTGCCTTCCTCAACCTCCTGGCAGCTGCAGGGGATTGAACACTAGTCTCTGCTTGGCTGACGGAGGATAAGGACGTTTAGCAAGCCAGTCCACCACCTCCTCTGCATGCTGTGGCTTGATGGCATGGGCAACATCACTAAAGACAGGAAATGATGCCCTGCCTAAGGACCAAACATTTCCACCTTTGCCTGAGCATACATACTCTGCTGGCCCCCTTACAGTGCTATGGGAGCATCTGCCTCTCCTTGCTGTCCCCTCAGACATGGAGGGAGTGCTTATTAATAAAATGTAATGAAAGATGTGTAAATGTGTACGTGGATGCATTGTAATCAATGGAAAGTGGTGTTTGGTGCACTTTAATTTAAGTATTTTTACGACGGACACACTCCGCGGATACACTATAGAATACTGCAATATATTGTGTCAAACGTGCAGTAATGCACCGAACTATATGGCGTTAAACTTGCAGTAACGCAATGAAATATACAGCGTTATGGTCACACTACACTCACACAGAACTATCCCTAGATGCACACTAAACTGATATTCTACTGACTAGAATCAGAATAGCACACTGTCTAATAGCACTGAACAGAGCCCTGTTCTATCTCTCTACGCTGCTATCGCACTACAAATCGCTGCTATAGAAAGAATATTTTTATAGTGTGGGACTAAGAGAATGAGCCATGATTAGATACAGTCATCGTGACAGCATCCAATCATGGCTCTGACAGTGCTCTGTGACCTGATTGGCTGAAGCAATGAAAGCAGTGCATTGTGGTGGTTCGGCGGGCTGAACAATCGGTCGAACAACCCTATAATTTGTTTGTTCGGAGAACTTCCGAACAGCCAGTGTTCGGCCCGAACTCATGCTCGGTTTGAACCGTTCACCCATCCTTACTGACAAGACATTGACTGGATGTTTCAACAATTATTAGACTGTCTCCTGTAGCCATCATAGGTACTAACGTGGAGAACGATTGAGATCTTAAATAAAGAAAAACTTTAACATCTGGTAAAGAAATCTTCTACTATGCTTCGATAAGTCCTATGGGGAAACATCTACTGAGAAACATATGGAGGATGCCATTGCTCACATCCTGGCTGTCTCTAGCTTCAAAACTTTGAGCCGCTGGCTTCAGACAAGCCTTCAGCTAGTGAGATCAGTTTTTTCTTTCCTGATCTGTAAACTTGTTCTGGGTCTGTGACTTAAAAAGTACTGAAGCATGGATCAATATGACAGCCAGATAATAAAAACAGGATTATAAAAACAGGGTAGAAATGGGGAAAAAATTTAAGATGAGACTGTGCTGTTACTTTATATGTTTTTTTTTTTTTTTTTTTCCTTGCAATTTTAATTAACTGCCTAACTACTACGTTTTTGATTTAAAAAGTATCCTGTTGGTGCTTACTTTGTATGAAATACCTTGGGATCCTTCCATTCCATTAACTTCCCTATTTCAAACCAAGCACACTAGAGCAGTGGTCATCAACCCTGTCCTCAGGGCCCACTAACAGGCCAGGTTTTATGTATTACCTTGGGGAGATTCAAACTAGAATCCTGCAATCACTGAGCAGCAAATTATATCACCTGTGATGTATTTCAGTTATGTTGCAAACCTGGCCTGTTAGTGGGTCCTGAGGACAGGGTTGATGACCACTGCACTAGAGCATGAAAGCAAATGCCTTCCAGCATGGTCCGGTTTCTTCTTTGCACCCTACTTTGGGAGCACAACCTGCCTATAATCCAATGCTCAAACTTCTGTTGAGATGCCCCCCTCCCTCCCCCTAAGCTAATCACTATGAAGATCAGTGTACTGTACTGCTGTTTCTCTGCCTTCTGCTGACACGCTCCTGCAGTCTCCATCCTCACCACTCTAAGTCCTTTTATGCAGTGATCACATAAGAAAAAAGTATTTTTAATACACACACACACACCAGGTAAAAGAAGTATTGAACACATCACCATTTTTCTAGGTAAATATACTTCTAAAGGTGCTATTGACATATTTTCACCACATGCCAGGAACAACCCATGCAATCCACACATACAAAGAAGCCAAAACGAATAAGTTCAGAAATGTAAGTTGTGTTTAATAAAATGGAATGCCACGGGAAAAAGTATTGAACACGTTAACTGAAATTTTATTTAATACTTTGTACAAACTCTTTTGTTGGTAATGACCGCTTTAAGACGCCTCCTGTTTGGAGAAACTAGTCGCATGCATTGCTCAAGTGTGATTTTTGGCCCATTCTTCAAATCTTGAAGGTTCTGTGGGCCTCTTCTATGAACTCGGATCTTTTAGTTCTTTGCATTGTCTTGCTGAAATGTCCACCCTCGTTTCATCTTCGTCATTCTGGTAGATGGCAGCAGATTTTTATCAAGAATGTCTTGGTACATTTTTCCATTCATCCTTCCCTTTGTGACATGAAGTTTGCCAGTACTGTATGCTGAAAAACAGCCCCACACCATGCTATTCCCACGTCCAAACTTCACTGTTGGTATGGGGGTGTTTTTGGGGTGATGTGCAGTGCCATTTGACCTCCAATCATGGTGTGTATTATGGCATCCAAAGAGTTAATTTTTGGTCTCATCTGACCAGACTATATTCTGCCAGTATTTCACAGGCTTGTCTAAATGTTGTGCACCTTCGAGCTTCAACATGCTTTTTCTTCTGCAATGGGGTTTTGCATAGTAAGTGTGCGTACAGGCCATGGCGATTGAGTGCAATACATATTGTTTTCCTTGAAACAATTGTACCTGCTAATTCCAGGTCTTTCTGAAGCTCTCCACAAGTGGCCATTGGCTCTTGGACAACTCTTCTGATAATTCTTTTCACTCCTCTGTCAGAAACCTTATGAGGAGCACCTGATCGTGGCTGGTTTATGGTGAAATTATGTTCTTTCCACTTCTGGATTATAGCCACAACACTGGAACTTTCAGAAGTTTCAAAATCCTTCTGTAACCAATGCCATCAGTATGTTTTGCAAGAATAAGGTTGCAAAGGTCTTGGGAGAGTGTCACGTACTTGGTGGAGACTGAGCTGTAGAGAGGGCTTCTCTTGCACCTCCTTTCTTGCACCCCTGGTAGAGATGACAGGGAGTGAAAGACAGAGTGGCATGAGGGTCGGTGTACCAGGTGGCTCAGGTTGAGCCTTGGCAGAAACCCGCTGGTTGCAGATCACTGGATAGGCACTGAGAACTGGAATTCCGTGTTGCTGGATCAGCAGGCGGAAGCGTGGTCAGAACAAAAGCCAGGAGGTCATCAACAGCAGAGCAGGTACCGGAACGTGAGGCAGAAGCGAAAACAGGATACAGGCCGGGTTCGGTACACAGTCGGGCAGTACAGTACAGAAACATGAAGCAGGAGCAGGGTCAAACAGGAAAGAAGGCAGAAGTCCAAGGGCAGGTTCAGGTACATGCCGGGTCAAACACAGGAACACTGGAACAGATTAAAACGCAGGTAAACATGCACTAGCTGAAAGACCACTCGGCAATGTGTGAGTGTCATTGCACCGTTTAAATAGACTGGCTGGCTCCAATGCGTGCATGTGTGCGCGTACGCGTGCCTGTTCGCGGCTCGCGCGCCCACCTGTTCGCAACCGCGCGCATACGCCAGTACACAGTATTCTTGGCGCACACACTATTAACCGGACTTCTCTTACAGAGAGCTCTTTGCTTTTACCCATAATGAGATGTTTCTTGTGTGACACCTTGATAATGAGACACCTTTTTATAGGCCATTAGTTGAGACTGAACCAGCTGATATTAATTTTCACTGACAAGGGGCAGTATTTCTTTCTAATTACTGATAGATTTCAGCTGGCGTCTTGGCTTTCCATGCCTTTTTTGCACCTCCCCTTTCTTCCTGTGTTCAATACTTTTTCCCTATGTCATTCCATTTTATTACACAGTCATTTCTGAACATATGTGTTTTGGATTCTTTTGTATGTATCGATTTTCATGGGTTGTTACCGACGTGGTAAAAATTTTAATAGAACCTTTTACCTGCTGTATCTTGCCTTTTTTTTTTTTTTTTTCTTAAACTGAATGAAGGTAAGTGTTCACATATACTTTAAAGGGGCTGTAAAGGTAAAAGTTTTTTCACCTTAATGCATTCTGTGCATTAAGGTGAAAAAACATCAGTCAACGCCGGCCCCCTGTTATACTTACCTGACCCCTCAAAAGTCCCGTGCTCGCCCCCGACGTCCTCTTCGCCGCTCACCCTGGCCGTTGATTGGCTAGAGTGGATGGATTGAAAGCAGCGCAGCCATTGACTCACGCTGCTGTCAATCACATCCAATAATGTGGCGCGTCGGGGGGGGGCGGGCCGAGTGATACAGTGAGCCGCTATAGCCGCCAGCTGTATCACGGGAGTGCGCCCGCAAGCACTCCACAGCATGCGAGGGAGCTCACATGAAGTTGTGGAGTCCTTGCGGGAGGGAGCCGAGACAGCCGCCGAGGGACCCAGAAGACCAGGTTTGGGGCCACTCTGTGTAAAACGAGGTGCACAGTGGAGGTAAGTATAGCATGTTTGTTGTTTTAAACTATAATGTATGTGTATTTCAACTCTCGTCCAAAATATTTCAGTTGCTTTATTATTTCAAAACAGATTCCTTATTTAAGATTACAGCTGAAATACAGCACCAACATGTCAAATTGAGAGAATGGGAGAAGGAACTTGTAGAGGTTGTCAAAGCAAAGGTAGGAGAAATTCTAAAATGTTATGTGTTGCAAAATACAATTGTATCAATTATTGTGAATTATTGCTATTTATTTTTTTTCCTTTCTTTGTCTCCTAAGATTACAGAAAAGATGACTTACGTTCCCAGTGGAGCGAAAACACTTATTCTAAAGAAAGTCATATTGTAAGTTACAGTATAAAAATGGACAATATAATCAGATGTAGGAACCTATAAAATATAATGAAACCTAAGTGCGTATTTAAAGGAAACTTAGAGATAAAAATGAAGGACTGATTGTGGATCATATTTTGAAAATGTTAGTTGCCTGGCTGTCTCTGGTCTTGATGCTTTTAGTCACAAAACTGGAACAGATATGCAGATTTAAATGCTAGATCTCCTTATCTATACACTTGCTCCTATTCCATGCCGAAAAAGGATTGAAGCCAGTGGATCAGGATAACAACCAGGCAGACAGACATTTCAGAGGGAGTGGTCAGCAGTGGCAGTTGATTTAGGCAATCTGATAACAATTGAAATTGTGGCGCAAACAAATGTTAATGCCCATCCACATGAGTTAGCCTCTCCCTCCCTAAATAAGTGTGAAGATATGCTTGCATAGTAGTAGTTTATAAAATGTTCATAAGGAGTTCATAATCCCATAGGAAGGGTGCTGTACTTCAGTAGGCAGCTCCACCTGAGACGGGAACAAATCTGTGAAATTACAAAAAATCAGCACAAGGGGGCGCCAACTAAGTGCAGCATCAATGGGTTTATTATAATTGAAAAGCCAAATGTGGGGACATGTCCAAGATGGCAATGGGAGTGGACATGTTTAGTGCTGCTCCGCCGTCTGGATATTTTATCCTGATCTATCACAGGGCTGGAGGACTCTCACCCCGCCTCACCTGGCGCTCCTGGCTGCCTGGATCTGACCGCCCATGCCCGGCTACAGACGAGGAGGCGCCGCCTTGAAACGGAACAAAAAAAGGGAACAATCCGCAAGTTGAGGTTAAGGCTGCCACCATAACCCTTACTGTTATGGCTTCCCAGACTGAGGAGGCGAGTCACGAAGCTGTAGCTCCTGCAGCTCCTCCGGAGCACATAGCCCTCATGGAAGCCATCAATGCCTGCAAAATGGCCCTAACCGAGAAAATGGACCATGTCTATACTAAATTGGAGCTGATTAGGAGAGACATTGATACCTTTAGCGGTCGGGTGACTGAGATGGCGCAGCATCTATCCTCGACAGAGGACATACGTCCGGAACACGCGGCAGACCTCCATACTTTAAAGATCAGAGTGAAACACTTGGAATCGCGGGCTGAAAACCACAACAGATGCAATAATTTGCACATATTGGGGCTGCCTGAGGGAGCAGAGGGCAATGACACTACTCTCTTCACCAAAAAGCTGCTGCGCTCTCTCCTACCCTATGCCTCATTCTTACCTCAGTGAGGTGAGAAATGTGGGGGAGCTGAAATATAAAAACGCTAAGCTCCTCATATTTCCGGCTTACTCCATTGAAACGCAACGTCTACTGAAGTAATTCGACCGCCTGCTTGCTGGGAGACCAGCAAATGATTTATCATCCGGATGACCCTAGCTGTTATAAGTTAGCAGACCTATGTACTGTATGCCTCTTGCACACGTTGCCTCCAAAGCATGGTGTCTTGCTGTGCTCCTGTTGGGAAGATATGTCGCTCACAGTAATGGGGGCGCTGGCAGGGTGGGGGGAGATGTTGTTGTTTTTTTTTTTTTTTATTTTTTTTTTTCCTTGTTTTTATTGTTTTACTGTTTATTATAACAATGCATATATGACAGTCAGTTGGGCTTAACTTAAAGCGGAGTTCCACCCTAAAGGAACAGGTAAGTGCCCATTTATTAAAAGTCAGCAGCTGCACTATTTGTAGCTGCTGACTTTTAATATTTTTATGTGCGGGTGCAGCTCCGCTTTAACTCTGCTCTTAGTGGGTATTCTAACTTGTGGCATTCGGTTGCTTGCCTTTGCTTCATCTGGGTTGAGGCCGCTCCTTGAGTCCCTTCCTATACTGCTGTACATGATGGCTGAATGGTATCTCTCAATGTGATCTCTTGGAATACAAGAGGCCTTAATTCTCCTGTGAAGCGGTCATTGGTATTCCAATTCCTGAAGACTTATAACCCTCTGTCAGGGGTTCACTCCAAGTGTAGCACTTTATGGACACCACCACTCGCTTTTATCCGTTTCAGAGCTGGTTTTGCCCACTTTTATTTAAAGGAAAGTTCAAAACAAACACAGAAGATTCCCTCGCAGGGGTATTCCGTATTTCAGTCCTGCTACCAAAGTAAACGATTTTCAGCCCTCCTGGCTTGTAAACGCAGCTCTCCAGCTCAGGCCTTATACTTTTAGGGCCTTGGTCTGTCTCCCACAGACCGGACGCTCAGCACCTCCATGCGTATAGCAAGTAACCTCATGCTACACTGGCTCCCACCTCTCTCTCCTAGGTGAAGCCCTTCTGACTCCCATGCCCAGACCTCCTGTCTGCAGGGTGGAGTTGTCTCCAACTGGGAGCCCAGTGGTGTAGTGGTTAGCACTCTCACCTAGCAGTAAGAAGGGTCGCTGGTTCAAATCCCAACCACGACACTACCTGCCTGGAGTTTGCATGTTCTCCCTGTGCCTGCGTGGGTTTCCTCCGGGTACTCCGGTTTCCTCCCACGCTCCAAAGACATGCAGGTAGGTAAATTGGCTTCTGTCCAAAAAAAAAAAATTGGCCCTAGTATATGAATGGGGACCTTGGATTGTGGGCTCCTTGAGGGTAGGGACCGATGTGAGTGTGCAATGTACAGGGATAGGGAGAATTTTAGACACTTACTCAGGTTGAACTGGATGGACTCATGTCTTTATTCAACCTTACTTACTATGAAACTATGAACCTAGAGCCTTGGTCGTGATTAAAGCCCAGAACACAGCTGACTCATTAGTGAACTGGCTGTTTATTAGACCTGGATCCTGGCAAGGTACCGCCCTGCTACACCTCATATCTGTGTCCTTCAGGAGACCCACTTGGTGGGGGAAAAGGCCCTTAGTCTAAAAAAAAAAAAACCTGGGTGGGTCTCCAGTATCACTCGACCTACTCTAATTTTGCCAGAGGTGTCAGTGTTCTGGTACGCAAATGCCTACCATTTAGACTCTTGGATCTTAAACTAGACCGAGATGGACGCTACGTAATAATTCACGCAATGGTGGAATGCTTGGAAATTGTGCTGGTAGGTTTGTACATGCCTCCTCCTGCTTCAACTAGATTGCTTCACAAGCTAGGCTCTCTCATTGCCAAGTTTGCTACAGACAATGTGCTCCTCAAGGGGGATTACAATACGCCACCTCACCCTGAGCTGGACCGCTTTTGCCTATAGGGAGGTTCTACTTCGGACCTCTCCGCACGGGCAGAGGCCTACGGGCTGACGGATCTGTGGAGGTGGAGACACCCCCTTGGTCCTTTTGCGTGCCACTCTCCCACCTATAGGACTCTCTCCCGCATAGATCTGATATATGCCCGAAGCTCCATTTTGCCCAGGGTCCAACAGGTTTCTATCCTGCCAAGGGGGATCTCAGCCCATGCACCAATGCTGTTCAATTGTCCCTGGAGGATCCCCCTCGGATAGGTTGTTGAGACTGTCGAGGTTCTGGATCTCTGACGTTGGGGTGGATTCTAGGTTTCGCCAACAGATGCATACGTATTGGGTCCTTATAAGGGCTGAGGGACTGGCTGCTTCCTTGGCTTGACAGTACTCCCAGACCAAAGACCCGGAGCTTCGTGTTAGGCTTCAGGAAAGTACCAGAGCAGTTCTTATGATCCCTACTTCCCTGGCCAAAAATAAAATGCTTCAGTAATCCCAAAGGAACTCTAAATGTAAATGAAGAAATGTATTATAAGCGACTTACAAAAAATGTGCAAACTTATGACCATGAAAATGTGAACAATGTTCCCATAGACCACATATGAAAAAATAGATATATAATAAAGTGCTTGAAAATAGTGCCAATTAATAAACTTGCATATATCAAACAAAACCAAAACAATCATATAGAAAAATACTACAATAAAGTACAAAGGTATGGTAAGAAATATTATCTAAAGGGTCCATAAAAGTGACTGAATAGTCTTCAAAATGATGTGACTTGACCTCGTGAGACCCGCCGCCTCCAGTAAAATGGAAGGCTTACCGGATCACCAGCGACCCCCCCCTCATGGAACTCCAGATCTCCTGGGCTTCCTAGATCTCCCAGGTGTGTCTTACCAGTAACCTCTGTGTCTCAATGGTCAGTCACGGCAAGTATCCCAAATGTTCAAGGGTAGTGAAAATCATGCAAAAAAAAAAGATGATACTCCAGATAGTGTAATACTGTCTCATCAAAAGATTTATTGGAGTAAAATAATTACAGTGCAAGTTAAAAACAAGATTGCTAGCAAGTAAAAAAATCCTGTATACAAACGTTTTAAAATGCAATTGCGCACAGCGTGTGGGCGTGGCTACCTGATCGTTTCGTCAATCTGACATCATCAGGGGTATGCCCACATGCCTGCACTGACGCTCTAAATAGGTTGCTGGCAGAACAAAGAAGCGCTGCTATAGGTTCAACCAAAAATTGAGAAAACAATGTTGATTGGATACAGACGGAAGTAGATTTCAATCCTATCACAGCTGAAAGCGTTATACTTAATACTATAACATTTTCACATTTTACAATTTGCAGAGATGTAGACACATTGCTTAATACGCATACGTGAGTAGCACCCGCATAAGAAACCAGGTATCGCCGCGATCGGTAGAGCGAGAGCAATAATTCTAGCCATGGACCTCCTCTGTAACGCAAAAGAAGCACCCGTTAGAATTTTTTAAATGTCACCTATGGAGATTTTTTCGCCATTCCACGAGCTGTCGCAATTTTGAAGTGTGACATGTTGGGTATCGATTTACTCGGCGCAACATTATCTTTCACAATATAAAAAAAATTGGGCTAACTTTACTGTTGTCTTATTTTTTTTATTCAAAAAAGTGTATTTTTTTTCAAAAAAAAAGTGCGCTTGCAAGACCGCTGCGCAAATACGGTGTGACAGAGTATTGCAACAACCGCCATTTTATTCTCTAGGATGTTAGAAAAAAATGTATGTTTGGGGGTTCTAAGTAATTTTCTAGCAAAAAAAACATTTTTTAACTTGTAAACACCACATCTAAAAAAAAAAGGGGCCGCGTCTTAACCACTTGACAAATGGGCACTTAAACCCCCCTCGTGACCAGACCAATTTTCAGCTTTCAGTGCTCTCACAATTTGAATGACAATAGCTCAGTCATGTAATACTGTGCTCAAATTAATTTTTTGTCCTTTTTTTTTATACAAATAGAGCTTTCTTTTGGTGGTATTTGATCACCTCTGGGTTTTTTATTTTTTGCGCTATAATTGAAAAAAGACAAAAAATTTGGAAAAAAAAACGCATTTTTCTTAGTTTCTGTGATTAAAATTTTGCAAATTTAATCATTTGCATTCATAATTCAAAAATTTTGGCTACAATTTATACTGCTACATATCTTTGGTAAAAATAACCCAAATTAGTGGATATTATTTGGTCTGTGTGAAAGTTATAGTCTACAAGTTGTGGTGCAAATACTAAAAAATTGATCACACCTGATGTACTGGTGGCCTATCTCATTTCTTGCGACCCGAACAAGCCAGGAAAGTACAAATACTCCTAAATTACCCCTTTTTTTTAAAGTAGACATTGCAAGGTATTTAGTAAGATGCATGGTGAGGTTTTTGATCATGTAATTTTTTTTCCCCCAATTCTTTGCAAAGGAAGATTTTATTTTTTATTTTTTCCCCACAAAATTGTCATTGCAATAGGTTATTTCTCTCACATGGCATGTGTATACCACAAATGACGCCCCAAAATACATTCTGCTACTCCTAAGTATGGCGATACCACATGTGTGGGACTTTTTCACAGCCTAGCCACATAGTGGGGCCCAACATGCAGGGAGCACCATCAGGTGTTCTAGGAGCATAAATGACACATCTAACTTGTTGACTACCTATTACACTTTTGAAAGCCCTGGAGCACCAGGACAATGGAAACGCCCACAAAATTACCCCATTTTGGAAAGCTAACACCCCATTGTATAATCTAAGTCATAATGAGTCTTTAGAACAGTAAATTTGTTTCCAGAAGTTTTTGGAAAAAATGGAAAAAAAAATAAACCCATTTTTTTTTTTTTTTTTTTACACAAAGTTGTCCATTTATAAGATATTTCCAACGCATAGCATGTACATGGCAAAAATTACACCCCAAAATACATTCTGCTACTCCTCCTGAGTATGGCGATACCACATGTGTAAGACTTTTACACAGCCTGGCCACATACAAGGAATACCGTCAGGTGTTCTAGGGACACATAGCATGCACATACCAAGAATTACACCCCAAAATACATTCTGCTGAGCGAAGGGTAAACAAAAGATTACCTGTGGTTTTATTAGTGCAGTTGTCCACAGGAGGATAGCACTGGTCCAGGCAGCAGGCAGGGTCTTGGTCAGCAAATGCAATTGTCCAGGCAACAGGCAGGAACACTGTCCATAGTCAGTACAGGTAGCAGGCAGGCATAACTGTCCATATACAGTCCAGGTCAGTGCAGGCAGAGATTGTCAGCAGTGCCAAAATATTGGTCCTGGTAGTAGGCAGGAACATGGTCCATGTGGTGTGCGACAGGCAGAGGCATGATGGCATAGGGACATATGGCCTACAGGCAGCAGCAGAAGTAGGGTCTCGTTCAGGACAGAATGGGTACAGGGGTAGAGGCTTCTCCCACCCAAATCTCTTTGAAGCCTCCAAGTCTCCAGACCCTAATCTAGGAATGAGAAAACAAAAAAAAAAGTTTTCTTCATCCAGCAAAACAATTCTGGAGACCCCTGTGTTCAATCCCACTAGTCCAGTGGCAGGGTACAAGATCAGTCCAAGAGGCAGACAAAAAGGATGGTCAAACAGTCCAGGGTCGGTTCCAGATCAGGCAGAGGTATGTACAGAATCGGTAGGCAGAAGCGTGGTCGAATAACAAGCCAGGGTCAGTTACAAAGCAAGTAGGAGGCATAAGGGGTGTGAAGGTAAATGGCAGGAAGTGAGGGTTATATTTACCATACTTCACTAATAATGTAGTGAAGTATGGTAACGGCGGAAACAGTCAACTATGCAGAGGCCTGGTTGGGAAGGACATTGGGGACAATAAAAAGTCCTCCTCTGGTGCACACTAGGGGTGCAACGGATCGTCGCCGATCCGTGATCCGAACGGGTCACCCCGTTCGGATCGGCACACCCCGCGATCCGCGGAGCGCTCCGCGGCCTCGGCCTTAGGAAAGGCCGCGGCTTCGGCCTAGCTCCGGAGCGGCGGCGGCCATCTTGGTACACCCGGCGGCCTTAGGAAAGGCCGCGGCTTCGGCCTAGCTCCGGAGCGGCGGCCATCTTGGTACACCCGGCCACTGTTTACAATGTGATCGCTCCGTCAAATGACGGAGCGATCACTTGTAAACAAACTGCATTACCCAGCCAATATACTCTGCCATACCCAGCCAATATACTCTGCCATACCCAGCCAATATACTCTGCCATACCCAGCCAATATACTCTGCCATACCCAGCCAATATACTCTGCCATACCCAGCCAATATACTCTTCCATACCCAGCCAATATACTCTGCCATACCCAGCCAATATACTCTGCGATACCCAGCCAATATACTCTGCCATACCCAGCCAATATACTCTGCCATACCCAGCCAATATACTCTGCCATACCCAGCCAATATACTCTGCCATACCCAGCCAATATACTCTGCCATACCCAGCCAAAATACTCTGCGATACCCAGCCAAAATACTCTGCGATACCCAGCCAAAATACTCTGCGATACCCAGCCAAATACTCTGCGATACCCAGCCAAAATACTCTGCGATACCAAGCCAAAATACTCTGCGATACCCAGCCAAAATACTCTGCGATACCCAGCCAAAATACTCTGCGATACCCAGCCAAATACTCTGCGATACCCAGCCAAAATACTCTGCGATACCCAGCCAATACTCTGCGATACCCAGCCAATACTCTGCGATACCCAGCCAATATTACAGTGGGGGAGAGGACGTGGATATTACAGTGGGGGGAGAGGACGTGGATATTACAGTGGGGGAGAGGACGTGGATATTACAGTGGGGGAGAGGACGTGGATATTACAGTGGGGGAGAGGACGTGGATATTACAGTGGGAAAGAGGACGTGGATATTACAGTGGGGGAGAGGACGTGGATATTACAGTGGGGGAGAGGACGTGGATATTACAGTGGGGGAGAGGACGTGGATATTACAGTGGGGGAGAGGACGTGGATATTACAGTGGGGGAGATGACGTGGATATTACAGTGGGGGAGAGGACGTGGATATTACAGTGGGAAAGAGGACGTGGATATTACAGTGGGGGAGAGGACTTGGATATTACAGTGGGGGAGAGGACGTGGATATTACAGTGGGGGAGAGGACGTGGATATTACAGTGGGGGAGAGGACGTGGATATTACAGTGGGGGGAGAGGACGTGGATATTACAGTGGGGGAGAGGACGTGGATATTACAGTGGGGGAGATGACGTGGATATTACAGTGGGGGAGATGACGTGGATATTACAGTGGGGACTATATGGTGGCGGAATTTTCACAGGTTTTTGCAAATTCAATTATTATTTGCTGATCCGAAAAATGATCCGATCCGTGACTCCTGATCCGAGGATCGATCCGATCCGTGAGTTTTTTGATCCGTTGCACCCCTAGTGATTGTATTCGTGGATACATGTTGGCTTTTGGATTCGGCCATTCCTCCTGGTGATCTCTACAAAGGTATTATTGTGGATCGTTGAAAGCACGTATACATCCCTTCTGTCCCTCCAATTCACAGCCAGAATTTCCTCATTCCGTAAACTCGCTGTCTCCCCTCTTCTTAGCTTCTTGTTGACGAGGCTTTGAGGAAAGCCCTTCCGGTTCTTCCTTATGGTGCCACATGCTGGAGTGTTCTTTCTGTGAAGGTTGCGGAACAGGGGCAAACTAGTATAAAATTTGTCCACATACAAATGGTAGCCTTTCTCCAGGAGTGGGTTTGGGTTCTCTAATGACTTTCCTACTCGATCCTATGTATTCTGGGCAATTAGAGGGATGTAGCTGGTTGTCATTCCCTTCATATACCATGAAGGCATAGGTATACCCTGTGGCTCAGTCGCACAATTTATAAAGCTTCACCCCATAGCGGTATATCTGGTTCTGGGCATTGCTGAGGAAAAGATGGGCATGTGGTGGATGGGGAGGGTAGACCAATACGAACGTAATACATTTTTTTTTTTTGTTTAGTCCCATACAGAATGTGAGGCCCAGCATTTTTTTAAACTCCTCCACGGCTTTCCACTCGTAGGGACGGGCATAATAGGACGTTGGGTTACTTGCTATGAATTGTTGGGCATATAGGTTGCACTGGGCCACAATTGATGCAAGCATGTCCTCAGTAAAAAATAAGGTTGAAAAAATCTATTGGTGAAAAACTGTGTCCATCTGGACTCCTGGCTGGGCAGTGAAAGGGGGAATGATAGCTTCTCCTGAATTAGGAGGAAGCCATAAAGGGTTTTGAAGGGAATAGGGAAGGCTGGCATGGAACCTAACCCTTTGGGACTGAGGTGACACCCCTTTTGCAGAGGTACTGGTGGATGGCACTGCAGTTCTGGTGGATGGCATTGTGGTGCTTGTGGATGGCACTGCCTCCTCACCAGTACGCCTTTGTCTGGCAGGCGGACTCTCATTCTCCTCTGAGGCTGTCTGTGTTCCACTGCTTAGGACAGGCTCATAGTCCACGTCAGACTCAGAATCTGAATATGAGGAATCCGAAGTGGAGAGCTCCCCGTTGCTCTCGTCGGCCGCAAGAATATTGTATGCCTCCTCGGCTGAAAATAATCTAACATTTTTGGTGATGACAAATGGCACTGATATGTGACACTGGCAGGTGGCACTGGTGACACGTGACTTTGGCAGATGGCACTGATAAAAATTGGCACTTATGACACGTGGCACTAATGTGGCACTGATGAAACGTGGCCCTGATGTGGCAGATGACACTGACAGGTAGCACTGATGTGGCAGGTGACACTGATGGCACTGTGACACCAATGGCACTGATGTGGCACTGTATGGGCACAATTTGGGCTCTGATGTGTGTGTGTGTGTGTGTGTGTGTGTACTGTAACTGGTGTTCAAAAAAATGTTGGCACTCACAGATCTGCAGCCAGAAGCTCTCTCTCCTCACACGCGGTCTCTGTGTGAGTAGGGAGACCCGGCAATGAGAGATGATCGCATATGTTTACATATGCGATCATCTCTCATTTCACACTTGGATCGAGTGCTAAATGGCCACTGTGATTGGCCATTTAGCATGATCTGTGATTGGCTGTGTCCAAGGGACACGGCCAACACAGAATTTCCCCGATGCGTGTTCGCGGTGGCGCGCAGAGGGGAAGTAAACAGGAGGACATGCAGGGACGCCCTTCCAGCAATTGAGCCCCACGCTGTAGCCGTCTTTCAGCTATAGCGCGGCCGCGTAGTGGTTAAAGCATAGCAAAAAGGGGGGGGGGGGGGGGACCTGGTGGTGGACTTTAAAGGCACGTACAACAATAAAGTAAATGGAAAACAGATTTATTAATTAAATTAACATAAAATCATATCCTAAAGGGATAATATGAACAACATTATTATCAGCAATCTGACATCTGACCGTCCGTCTGGCGTTCCGCAGACAAATGCTGGAGAGCATTTGTCTGCGGAACGCCAGACGAACGGTCAGATGTCTTCCCTGAGCTCCTTCACAAGACGCCAATATCTCTGAAACTCGCATCAAGTCACATACTCCATTCCGATTATCATTTCAGTTGCCAGCAAACACCGCTGTTTTGGTGCTCACACTAAATCATTTATCCAACCCTTACTACTATTTCAGCACTGAGCGCTACCTCGCCCCAGTGTTTCCCCCAGTTCACCCAGCGTTTTTTTGGGGGGGATATTAAGGGCCCTCCTGCCCAGTGGCAGCAAATATATTCAAGAGCTTTCTTTGATACCATCCACCTTTGGGATCCTTGGAGATTAGGAGACCACTTACATTGCCTGTTCTGTTTCGCTGTTTTTAAATAAATATCATGGAATATCTCTGCAGTATTGTACTTTGATTTAATTGTGCTTTATGCTACACATCCACCCCTGAGGGAGGAGACTTTCAGCGCTCCGAAATGCGTAGGGTGACAAGTTCTATAGCCAATTGCACTCTGTATTGCTGATAATCATGTTGTTCATATTATCCTTTTATGATATGATTTTATATTGATTTAATTAATAAATAAACCAGGCCCCCCCCCTTTTTGCTAGCTCTTTTTATTATTTTATGTGTCACAACAAATTGCAAGGAACTGCTGTTCTATACAATTTTCCAAGTGGTTAAAGCATGGCCAGTCCTGAAAAATATCTGCATCGCCATCTTGTGGCCAAAAAGGACAACTAATAAACCAATGTTTTGAGAAAGGAACCAATAGGAGTTCTGAAATGCATTACCATAGCAACCAGCCCACTCCAGGTGTGACGTTGCATCATGCCTTGTATCCCACAGGGGCTCTCCTCACTCCCTGGATCATTGGACTTGGTTTCCTCACTGACAACACACTATTTGCGGTCACAAGCGGCTCCTCTGGTGAACAGCTTCCATCCAATGTGCCATGGCTGCACATAAGCTTTTTGATTTTATATTTCTGTGAGTTTGCATTTGGCTTTTTGATTGTAATAAACCCATCGATGATGCACTTAGCTGGCATCTCCTTTTTTAGGAAATCTGATGGCTGGCTATAAGTGGAAATGCTTATCAAATATCACAATTTGCCAAATGGCCTCAGCTTGGTTTTCACTGACACTGGGTGCATACGATGAGAGGACCTAAAATGTTATGGGGTTTTTTTTTTCCATTGGATGAAATATTTCTCGGTGCATGTTGAGGAAAATAATTTTGCAAACGTTAACTATATAAATTATATAATTATGCAGGACAAATCCAAAAAAGCTAACGCTGACTTTTTGGCTGCATCTACATCTTGGAGGGAAGGGAATGGGAAACTTCATAAAGACACAAGTAAAGGCACTGGAGGGCCAGCTCATGGGGAAACTCGGTGCAAGGTTGGAGTCTCTTTCAGTTAAAGGTAACATGATTTCATGTCCTATTTGTCTTCTGCAATCTAATGTAACAACTAAAGAGAACAATAGAAGAAATTAGCAAATATATGTACCAATGGTTACATTTATTTGCTAATTCCCTTTAGTGTTCTCATGAATTGTTCCTTTGTATCTTTTGTTACAAAAATGTATGTATTCCCTATTCTCCTCAGTTCCATCTAGTGGCCATACTGTAGTATTTTACTACTACCCATAATAAAATTAAATGGCCCAAAGAACATTTTGTTTATGCCCAGTTTGCAGAGAATGAATGTACATGCAGATTTGCTGGGCAAATGTCCTATGAAATTTTTGTTTTATAACGAGATTCCTATGTGTGCTACAGTAATATAGAAATTATTTAGCAGTAACAATGATTTAAAGGCTAACTTCACCTTTTTAGGAGCATATTACATGTTACACCTGTATTTAGGGTATAACATGTTCCTAAGCACCCACTTCCCACCCCTAGAGCTTCGCCTGCACAGCCGCATCATTCATTCACAGAAAGTCCCGCCTGCCACCACAACATACAGACTTGTAGTGATCAATGGAACATAAGTGCAGTAATTGGCAATACTCGTCCATTAACGCTTTCTCAAGCTCTCTAACTGAAAGCCTTCGGAGATGTGCGGCCAGAGAGCTGGAGGAAGTGTCTGCAAGAACTTGACATTGCACCTGCAATCCACTGATCATGGGTGCAATGCTTTGCAAAAGCCTGTGGGAAAAATAATAAACATTTTTTAAGGTTAACATAGCCTTTATTAAAGTAAACGTAACATGTTTCAGCCAGCTGAAACTGCAGTGACACTTGCTGGTGAAATCTGGTATTACAGCTCTAAATATTTTGTTATAAAATATACACTATATTACCAAAAGTATTGGGACACACATGAACTTTAATTGCATTCCAATCTTAGTCCATAGGTTTCATTATTGAGTTGGCCCAACCTTTGCAGCTATAATGGCTTCAACTCCTCAGGGAAGGCTGTCCACAAGGTTTAGGGGTGTGTCTATAGGAATGTCTGACCATTCTTCCAGAAGCACATTTGAGGTCAGACACCGATGTGGACGAGAAGTCCTGGCTCGCAGTCTCCACTCTAATTCATCCCAAAGATGTTCCATCAGGTTGAGGACAGGACTCTGTGCAGGCCAGTTAAGTTCCTCCACCCCAAACTCACTCATCCATGTTTGTATGGATCTTGCTTTGTGCACTGGTGTGCAGTCATGTTGGAACAGGAAGGGGCCATCCCCAAACTTCCCACAAAGTTGGGAGCATTGTCCAAAATGTCTTGGTATGCCGACGCCTTAAGAGTTCCCTTCACTGGAACTCAGGGGATAAGCCCAACCCCTGAAAAACAACCCCACACCATAACCCCCCCTCCACCAAATGATTTAGACCAGTGCACAAAGCAAGGTCCATAAAGACATGGATGAGCGTGTTTAGGGTGGAGGAACTTGACTGGTCTGCACATAGCCCTGTCCTCAACCTGATGGAACACATTTGGGATGAATTAGAGTGGAGACTGCGAGCCAGGCCTTCTCGTCCATATTAGTGCCTGACCTCACAAATGCGCTTCTGGAAGAATGGTCAACCATTCCCATAGACACACTCCTAAACCTTGTGGACAGCCTTCCCAGAAGAGTTGAAGCTGTTATAGCTGCAAAGGGTGGGCCAACTCAATATTGAACACTACGGACTTATGCCCCATACACACGGTCGGAAATTCTGACCACAAAATCCGTCAGATTTTTTCCGACGGATTTTGTCCGACACTGGTGTTGCATACACACGGTCGGACAAAGTTGCCGGAAAATCCGATCATTTTGAACATGGTGACGTTCGTTGTGTACGACGGAACTACGTAGAGGCTAGTAGCCAATAGCTTTGGTCTTGTAATTTGATCTGAGCATGCGTGGCACTTTGTCCGTCGGAATTCGCTACACACGATCGGAAAAAGTCCGATCGGACTTTGTTGTCGGAAAATTTGAGAGCAGGATCTCAAATTTTTTCCGACGGAAAAAAGTCCGATGGCGCCCACACACAGTCGGATTTTCCGACAACATGGTCCGATAGGACATTTTCCGTCGGAAATTCCGACCGTGTGTACGGGGCATAAGACTGGGATGCCATTAAAGTTCATGTGTGTGTGTGTAAAGGCAGGTGTCCCAATACTTTTGGTAATATAGTGTATTTGGATATTATAAAGTACATCATGGGTCTTCAAACTATGGCCCTCCAGTTGTTCAAGAACTACAATTCCCATCATGCCTAGTCATGTCTGTGAATGTCAGAGTTTTACAATGCCTCATGGGATGTGTAGTTTCGCAACAGCTGGAGGGCCATAGTTTGAGGATCCCTGAAGTACATTGATATTTCACACACAGAAACATATACAGTGCGTATATGCTGTGTGTGTGTATATATATGTGTGTGTATATGTATGTATGTGTATATTATACTGTTTGTGTTAGTCCTCTGAGAAAAAGAAACATTAGGACATCCTAGATGAGATCAGACTCATTTTTTGACTTGTACTGCAACTTTAATGTAAGAATATATTGAAATTGAGTGTTTTTCTTACCTCCCACTAAGATGTGAATGAATGCCAGCTTGGGATACAGAACTGTGATATTAAGGCTCAGTGTGCCAATGAATTTGGCAGCTATTCTTGTCAGTGTATAAATGGGTATGAAGATCACTCTCCTGCTGCTCCAGGGACTGTATGCATCGCTCCTCAGTCAGCAGGTACTGCCCTGTATCTTTCATTTTATTGGCCGTTATTTACTGTTTAGCAATGATAGTGGAAATACATTTGGCCTTGGACATAGGCGTGCGCAGCCTATTGCATTAGGGTGTGCACCCCAAAGCTCACACACACACACACACACACACACATACATTTTATATATATATATATATATATATATATATATATATATATATATATATATATATATATATATATATATATATATATATATATATATATATATATATATATATACACACACTTTATTACCATAAGTATTGGGACGCCTGCCTTTACACACACATGAACTTTAATGGCATCCCAGTCTTAGTCCGTAGGGCTCAATATTGAGTTGGCCCACCCTTTGCAGCTATAACAGCTTCCACAAGGTTTAGGAGTGTGTCTATGGGAATGTCTGACTCTTCTTCCAGAAGAGCATTTGGGAGGCCAGGCACTGATGTTGGATGAGAAGGCCTGCCTCGCAGTCTCCACTTTAATGTGAAGGTCAGTCAAGTTACTCCACCCCTAACTAATCCATGTCTTTATGGACCTTGCTTTGTGCACTGGTCCAAATCATTTGGTGGAGGGGGGATTATGGTGTGGGGTTGTTTTTCAGGGGTTGGGCTTATCCCCTGAGTTCCAGTGAAGGGAACTCTTAAGGCGTCAGCATACCAAGACATTTTGGACAATTTCATGCTCCCAACTTTGTGGGAACAGTTTGGGGTTGGCCCCTTCCTGTTCTAACATGACTGCGCACCAGTGCACAAAGCAAGGTCCATAAAGACATGGTCTGAGCAAGGGTGGGGGAAAATGAACTTCAAGCGCAAAAATTCACATTATAATAGTAACTAAAACATATAAAATTAAGTGTAACAATCTAAACAATAACAATTCCTAAGTGCTATAATGGTGTGAACCTCCCAACTAAAAAGTTGTTGCACTTGAAGTAAATTTTTATTGCAATTATCTGTAGAGGGGTTTCCACCATCCCTGCTAAGTTAAAAAAGGAAAGATGTCTTCTTATCATTCATGTAGTTAATCTGTATGGCAAATATCTATAGGAGGGGTTTCCACCATCTCTGCCAAGTTTCATTTTTCAGTTTGATGTGTATTATATGTGATGTTACATATCACCGGTATTGTGGTATTATTGAAGTTTATTGAGATTTCCATACATTGGAGGGTTCCACAATTATTGATTAGTAAGTTAGCGCTGCACTTTTTTTTTTGTGGTGTGGGAACACCTGCTTAGTGGCAGGCCTTTTACTGACACGTTTTTCATTTACCTCCAGTAGTTTATTGTAAATAGTAGTGTGGTGATTGCATATTATACTAAAGATCGGCATGTGGCATTAATAAACAGACGGATTTCAGTTGTGCCCCACCTGGCCAGCCCCCATAGACGATGTGCCTAGCTGCTGAGTTCAACTGCCCATCCCTGCACTCAGTGCACTGATTGGAAGCACTCATAGGCAGCAATCATAGGCACTGATGGGCAGCAATGATAGCCAGCACTGATAGGAGACACTGATTGGCAGCACTCATGGGCACTGGTGGGCGGTACTGGTCGGCAGCACTGATGGGCACTGATTTATGGCATTGGTTGGCACTGATAGGTGGCACTCATTGTCAGCACTGGGCACTCATTGTCAGCACTGAGCACTGATTGGCACCGATAGGCAAAACTGATGGCACTGATTGAAAGCACTGATAGGTGGCACGAATTGTCTCAGGTGGCACTGGTGGGCACTGACGGGTGGCACTGATGAGCAATGATTGGCACTGACAGGTGGCACTGTTGGGCACTGACAGGTGGCACTGTTGGGCACTGATTGGCACTGACAGGTGGCATTGGTTGGTAAAGATAGGTGATAGGTGACACTGGGCATTGATAGGCAGCACCGATTGGCACTGATCTAGGAGATGGGAATTTCCCCATTGAGCAGTCAGCTAGACATGTAAGTGCTGCTCAGTGCGTGAAACTGTAATGTAATGTCACTGCTTGCGGAGAGGAGCTGTCAGAACTCGGAGCTGATGTTGGGGGTGGGACCGAACAGCTAGCCTATCAAACGCAAGCCAACGGGATAGGGGCTGGCCGCTCTGTGTATGTGGCCCTGCCCCTTTCTATCAGCTATCAAACACCAGCCAAACGAATAGGGGCTGGCCGGGCTGCTCAGTGTATATGACTCCGCCCCCTTTCTTAAGCAGCCCAATCATTGGCTGGTGTTTAATAGCCGAAAGGAAGGGGTGGAGCCACATACACAGAGCAGCCCGCCCAGTCCTCGACATCAGCGTGTTTGATAGGCTAGCTGTTTGGTCCCGTCCACCCCCGACATCAGCCCTGAGTTTTGACAGCTCCTATCTGCAAGCAGTGACATTACATTACAGTTTAAAGCACTAAGCAGCTCTTACATGCCTCCCTGACTGCTCAATGGGAAACTGTCTCAAAAGCAGCTCCCTATAAAGTCTCTTGCAGCATCTTACAGCAGATCTCCGGACACACATTAGGGTGTGCCCAGGCACACCCGGCACACCCTATGGTCTTTGGCCAAAATCTCCACACTTCTTCTGACTTGTTCTTCCGAATGTCATGGCCTTTATTTACTGCAATGGAAAGCCTGTCTGTCAGGCTTGCTAAACAATTTCACCCAGAAGCTGTGCAGAACTTGGAACAGCAGTGGCTGTAATATAACATATAACCAAAGTGTAACCTAGGCTTAAACCAAAAATGTAATATAATGCAGCTTCCCAAACCTTAACCGCTTCCCGACCGGCCACTGCATATATACGTCAGCAGAATGGCACGGGCAGGCAGAATCACGTACCTGTACGTGATCGTGCATGTGCCTGCCCGTGGGTCGCGCGCGCGCCGCTAGCGGCGCGCTCGCGACTCGGTCGGGAGCTCCGTGACCCCGGCCGCGGGACCAGCGGACCCGATCGCCGCTGGTATCCCGCGATCGGGTTACGGAGCTGAAGAACGGGGAGAGGTCTATGTAAACAAACCTCTCCCCGCGCTTCCTACACTGACTGTCAGTGATCGGCGGTTCCCTGTCATCGGGAACGCCGATCAATGACGTCACACGTACAGCCACGCCCCCCTACTGTAAAAAAAACACAACACGTCACACTGACTCCTCCCCGCCCCCTAGTGGTTAACCCCCTAACTACAACTGTCATTTACATAGGAATCAGTGCTATTTAAATAGCAGTGATTGCTGTATAAATGACAAATGTCCCAAAAATGTGTCAAAAAATAAAAATCGCTGATCGCCGCCATTACTAATAAAAAAAAAATATTAATAAAAATGCTATAAAAACTATCCCCAATTTTGTAAACGCTATAACTTTTGCGCAAACTAATCAATAATCGCTAATTGCGATTTTTTTTTTTACCAAAAATATGTAGAAGAATACGTATCGGCCTAAACTGAGGAAAAAAAATGTTTTTTTATATATTTTTTGGGGATATTTATTATAGCAAAAAGTAAAAAATATTGAATTTTTTCAAAATTGTCGCTGTATTTTTGTTTATAGCGCAAAAAATAAAAACCGCAGGGGCGATCAAATACCACCAAAAGAAAGCTCTATTTGTGGGAAAAAAAGGACGCCAATTTTGTTTTGGAGCCACGTCGCATGACCGCGCAATTGTTAGTTAAAGCGACGCAGTGCCGAATTGCAAAAAGGGGCCTGGTCCTTTAGCTGCAAATTGGTCCGGGGCTGAAGTGGTTAAAGTGTTACTAAACCCAGAACCTGCATTCACTATATCTCTTCTCCCACAGTACACATGTAGCAAAGTCCCGGGTCTCCAGAAGCCTAATGGTGACCTCAAGAGTTAGGGAGAGCTGACATCCTTCCTTGTAGAGCGGGTTAACAGGCATTGTGGGTGTAATGCAAGATGAAATGATGGGCACCAGTCACTTTTTGAATGCGAACAATTAGATTTATTGTCTCAACAAGAACTGTGGGAGATCGGGTTAGGTCCAGGACACCCTTGAGTAGATGCAATGATAATTGACAGACTCTGAGACTCTATAGGTAGACAGCTATACAGGGAAAGGCCTCCAGCCACATCTGTATAGGTAGGACCGCTGTCTCCTAAGGCAACTGAACTTGTAACAGTCACTAAAGGTATTTGCACACAACTATTGGTAACGCAGAATAGTTCTTCTCATCTCTGTAGATCTTTACTCACTGAGCTCCCAGTCTTTCACTAGACTTCCAGATCCAATCGTCACTGAATCTCTTCCACAGATATCCTGCTAGGTACTCCTCAAGAGTCACCCTCCAGCTAACCTGCTGGGTCCCTGGCTTTGCACTCGCTGATGCTTTCCCACTCCGTCCCAGGCTGGTGAGAAGATTGCTCTGGTACCTGCTCGAGCTTACAGTGATCTCCGACCAAAACTGGTTCCCCGTCCAGCTGAAACTTTTCAACTCGGTTGGACTCCAATCCTGCAGTCCCAACCTTACGCTGCTTCTCCTGCAACTGGATAGGCCTCAAGCAGCCTAGCAGCCAGGTTTCCCCGGGATAGGTCTCAGGCTTCCGGCCTAGCAGCCCGGGGCGACATAACACACGTCCACCCAGACAGCCGCCGAGGTGGCACAGAACCCCAATCACTTGACTCCATTCCAATAAATAGGCTCTCCCAGCAGGCCAAGGGACTAAAGAAACCCCTTCCAATTGACTGAGATGCCCATCCATTTATAATCTGACCTTGCTATGCCCTTGTCGATCTAATGTCACCAGCCACAGTGCCACCTAGTGACAGAAGAGAATAGGTGCAACAATTCCAGAATTATAGAGGAATCACTGAATCTACTAACAAATGACCTGGAGACCTAAATTTGTTAGCAACCCTGCCTAAACACCAGGGTGCTACACACAACTTGGAAATGCAATTTTATTTTATCATGAGCAGTATATAGCAGTCTGGTGACTTGTATCGGTTCCTAGTAAAGCTTGTAGGAGGAGTTTTCATTCTCCCCTGATCCTCCTGTCTGGAGAGTGCTGATTGGTCCTGTGCTGATCACCTGCACTCTCCCAAGAAAAAAAAAACTTTAGCAACTCCAAACTGAGCATGTGCAGCCCTTCCGGTAGCTCTGTAAATATCAGGTTCTTTTTTTGGAGACAGTAGAAGGGGAGGATCAGAGAAGACAGGATCAAACAGCCTTAATACACAATGTAAAGGATTAACCCCTTAGGTTCCATGGTGAGTATACAAGCATGCTTTACTGCATATACACACTGATTTTACTGTTGTGGGTTTAGTAACACTTTAAAGTGGTTGAAAAACCCCTTTACAACCACTTTTTACTACAGGTAAGCCTATAATAAGGCTTACCTGTAGCTGCCTCGGATATCTCCTAAACCTGCACGGTTTAGGGGATATCCCATGTATCAGCATGTGCCGACGTCATCGTTAGTGTGTCGTTACCAGCGGCTCTCATGCTCATGCACGGGAGTGACATTATCGCAGCTCCAGCCAATCACAGCGCCGGAGCCCGCAATACCCTGAAGTAACTGAGCGATGTCACCAGCCGGAGCTGTTTACGAGGACCACTGCAGGGGCTTCGATCTAAGGTAAGTAATTCATAATGAGCTAGTATGCTATGCATACTAGCTCATTATGCCTTTGTCTTGCAGGGGTTTTTTTTGTTTACAACCACTTTAAGTGTGGTGGCTGAATCACTTTTTTTTTATTTATTATTTTTATTTTTTTTCATTTTTATTTTCACCTGGTGATCTAGCCAGTAACACACTTCCTGTCTTAGGGTGGCCTCACTCTATGGAGAAGCAACAACGTGGCCAACAAATGAAAGCCAACCTTCTGCTAATACTTTTAAGTAGTTAAAGCAACGTTTTTTTTTTTTTTTTTTTCAATTTTGGGATAAAGGTTTTACATAAATGAGTTAATGCTGACAATTGTGCATAGCCCTGTCAGATGGCTGAGGCAAACAATTTAACACTAACTACTACTTTGTCGAGACAGCTTGGCCTGTTAAAGGAAGTTGAAAATTAACAGATTTACTGGCTGGATCACCGGTTGGGAATAAAGGAAAATAAAAAGCTAGAAAGAAAGAAAACGAAAGGGATTACCACATTTAGGAATAGGAAAGCAGCAATTTAGTAAACCAAATTTGGAAAAGTCTTGCGAGCTACAGGAGATAATCACTTTGAATATCTCTCTCTAGAAGTCCTGGCTTGCAGTCTCCACTCTAATTTATCTCAAAGGTGTTCCATCAGGTTAAGGACAGGCCATACAAGTTACTCCACCCCAAACTCACTCAGCCATGTCTTTTATGGACCTTGATTTGCGCACTGGTGCGCAGTCATGTTGGAACAGCAAGGGGCCATCCCTAAACTGTTCCCACAAAGTTGGGAGCATGAAATTGTCCAAAATGTCTTGGTATGCTGACGCCTTAAGCGTTCCCTTCACTGGAACTAAGGGGCCAAGCCCAACCCCTGAAAAACACCCCACACCATAATACCCCCTCCACCAAATGATTTGGACCAGTGCACAAAGCAAGATCCATAAAGACATGGATGAGCAAGTTTAGGGTGGAGGAACTTGACTGGCCTGCACAGAGCCCTGTCCTCAACCTGATG
>CM053028.1:95877696-95897696 GCA_028564925.1 Lithobates sylvaticus
TGGATGCTCCGGCAATGGTCTGGCATGCATTTAAAGCTGATACCAGGGGTAACTATATTTCAGCCAGTGACGGCTGAGGAAGTTTTAGGATGGGGGAGCCAGACCCCACCCTTCCTTTTTGACCCCTCCCACATATCATAAGCCCAACCCCTTAAAGAATCCACCCACTCCGTCCCCTGTATTCCACTTGCTTCTACCCATAGTGTCAGGAGTATACAGTTTAGCATCACAGGACAGAGTATACAGCCCCAAAATAACAGGACAGAGTATACAGCTCAGCATCACAGATAGGGTATATAGCTCAGCATTACAGCTACAGTATATAGATCAGTATCACAGATAGGGTATATAGATCAGCATCACAGATTGGGTATATAGATCAGCATCACATACAGGCTATATAGATCAGCATCACAGATAGGGTATATAGATCAGCATCACAGATAGGGTATATAGATCAGCATCACAGACAGGGTATAGAGATCAGCATCACAGATAGGGTATATAGATCAGCATTATAGATAGTGTATATAGATCAGCATCACAGATAGGCTATATAGATCAGCATCACAGATAGGGTATATACAAAAATTTAAAATCAGAAATAAAACAATTTAATTTATTAATTTGATTTAAATTGTTTTATTTCTGATTTTGAATTTTTGTATTCGATATTCAGTAGATGGAGTTATATGTCTTCATCTGATCGTATTTCAAAATATTTTTTAAACTATTAAAAATAGTTCTTTTTAGCTTTCAAGTAGTTTTATAAGTATTATGTATCGTAATTATTAAAAAGTTTATAATTATAATTATAAAGTTTGTTATGTATAACATTTTATACTATGTATTAAGCTGTTAACCAACATGATTGACGGCCTGATGATCCAATGATTCCTATGTCACCATGGCAACCGATACGCAACCTGTGGCTTAAAACCCATTACGTTCGTCACATGACTTAATTTCCCTTGAGAAAGTCACGTGACCTGTGACGCAACGCACTGGGAGGAGCCGGTGACGACAATTCCGGTGTTTTGTTATACTGGATGTGCAGTGAAGAGGAGGGCTGCTTGCAATACTGATCGTTCAATATGCGTTCTTACTGAGTAAATGTGAGTGTATAATCCCTACTGAGTAGAAGTAATTAGTATACAGCAATCTTGCGCGATGATGTTGTTTTATTTATTTCGAGAATAAATCTGGAGAAACCAATTATCTTTGGAGAACCACAGGCAAATCTTTGAGTCACTACCCAGAATCGGAATACATATAAGCTGATCCTAGTGAGGATTCCTGCTTGAAAGTGCTATTTGACCCAAGGGGGTTTATGTTTGGAAGGTGTTTATGTTTGGAAGGTGAGTAGGCAATTTATACCGAGGTGGTGGTGGCTTTCTGTCTGCACTTTTTTTCATCTGTTTATCAGTTATTATCACAGAGCAAGGATTGTTTTACACAAATTTCAAAGTTTTTTCAGCAATTATATCTTCATGGACATTTCTTTATATGTGTTTGCAGTATTATGCACTGTGTAATATTATTAAGTTTTTTAGTGCACTATTAATTTTATTTAATCTTTAGGTCTGACTGCAGATTTTCTATTGGATTAAGGTCTGGGCTTTGACTAGGCCATTCCAACACATTTACATGTTTCCCCTTAAACCATTCAAGTGTTGCTTTAGCAGTGTGTTTGGGGTCATTGTCCTGCTGGACAAGGTGAGCCTCTGTCCTAGCCTCAAATCACACACAGAGTGGTACAGGTTTTTCTCAAAAATATCCCTGTATTTAGCACCATCCATATTTCCCTCAACTCCGACCAGTTTCCCAGTCCGGACTGCTGAAGAACATCCCCAAAGCATGATGCTGCCACCACCATGTTTCACTGTGGGGATGGTGTTCTTTGGGTGATGTGTTGGGTTTGCACCAGACATAGCGTTTTCTTTGATGGCCAAAAAGTTACATTTTAGTCTCATCAGACCAGAGCACCTTCCTCCATACATTTTTGGGAGTCTCCCACATGCCTTTTTGCAAACTAAAAATGTGCCATTTTGTTTTTTGCTGAAAGTAATGGCTTCTGGCCATTGTGCCATAAAGCCCAACTCTATTGAGCGTACGGCTTATTGTCATCCTATGTACAGATACTACAGTCTCTGCTGGGGAACTCTGCAGCTCCTCCAGGGTTACCTTAGGTCTCTGTGCTGCCTCTCTGATTAATACCCTCCTTGCCCGGTCCGTGAGTATTGGTGTGCACCCTTCTCTTGGCAGGTTTGCTGTTGTGCCATGTTCTTACCATTTGGTTATGATAGATTTGATGGTGCTCCTAGGGATCATCAAAGATTTGGATATTTTTTATACCTAACCCTGACTTGTACTTCTCAACAACATTGTCCCTTACTTGTTTGGAGAGTTCCTTGGTCTTCATGGCAGTGTTTGGTTAGTGGTGCCTCTTGCTTAGGTGTTG
Source organism: Lithobates sylvaticus (assembly GCA_028564925.1). Classification (NCBI taxonomy): domain Eukaryota; kingdom Metazoa; phylum Chordata; class Amphibia; order Anura; family Ranidae; genus Lithobates; species Lithobates sylvaticus. The sequence goes on from CM053028.1 coordinate 95,880,158, forward strand.
CAGCCTCTGGGGCTTTACAAAGGTGTGTATATGTAGTGGCAGATCATGTGACACTTAGATTGCACACAGGTGGACATCATTTCACTAATTCTGTGACTTCTGAAGGTAATTGGTTGTCCCCGGGCTTTTTATGGGCTTTTAATTTTACAATTTTACACCAACTTAGACTATTGTGTTCTGATCCAGCACATATAATTCAGATTAAAAAAACATTTAACTAAAGACTGTAATGTAACAAAATAGGTAAAAAGCCAAGGGGGTGAACACTTTTGCAAGGCACTGTAGATCAGCATCACAAATAGGCTATATAGATCAGCATCACAGATATTATATAGATCAGCATCACAGATAGTGTATATAGATCAGAAAAAGTATAAAAATAAAAATAAAAAAAGAAGAAAAAGAAAAGTTAAAAAAATGGCTGCGTGGTTAGTACTATTGCCCGGAAGCGCCCAGTTTGTCCGTTCGAATCCCAACCATGGCACTACCTGCATGGAGTTTGCATGTTCTCCCTGTGCCTGCATGAGTTTCCTCCCACACTCCAAAGACATGCTGGTAGGTTAATTGGCCTATGTCAAAATTGACTTTAGCATGTGTAGGTATGAATGTGAGTTAGGACCTCAGAGGGACTGATATGCATGTACATTACACCGTATATGTTGTCGGCGCTATATAAATACCTGTATCAAATTAACACATATTGTACATAACAGGCAATTATTACCTCTGTCGTAAACCCCAATTAACTCTGTGCGGTGCATTGCGTGTTATTGCGCATTGTCACACTTCGCACATAGGGCAGCCAGTTAATTTCAACAGGCGGCCCTACATTGCATTTTGTACCCACATGTTTTGCATTTACCTAATTTTTTTTGTGCACAAAAAACATGCTTCTTAGGGCTAGTTTACATTTTCTTCAAAACATGGCTTCAGACACGCTTTGTTAACACCTGCTTTTACTTGGTGCTTCGATGAAGCTTCGATGAGGCTTTGTAGGGCTTCAATGAGGCTTTGGTGGAGCTTCGAATAGGCTTTGGTGGAGCTTCGGTGGGGCTTCGTTGAGGCTTCCCAGGCTTCAATGAGGCTTCGGTGGTGCTTCAGTGGGGCTTCAAGCGAGCTTTGCCATAGACTTCTATGGAGGCTTTGAAGACACTTTGAAGCACCACTAAAGCTACATGGGGTATAATTTTTGAAGCAAACCCCGAAGCAAAGCAAAGCAAAAGCAGGTGTAAACAGGACTGTAAGCTAAGCTAAGCTAAGCTTTATTTAGTGACAGGAGCTTTAACTGGCGTTCAGAGAGCTTTAACAAAGCCTGTCCGAAGCCATGTTTTGAAGCAAGTGTAAACTAGCTGTTAATGTGTGTTGAAGCTGAAGCAAATGTAAGGGCTCATTTACACTTGCTTCGGCTTCAACAAGGCTTCGGACAGGCTTTGTCAAAACTCACTTTTTCTTTCTGCCTCTAAACACCCTTCTATGTTAGGCTATGTTCACACTGATCCAACATGAAAGTCATACGACTTCTGATACGACTTTAGCCTATGACTTCGTGTCCGACTTCCATGCGACTTCAATGAACGGAATCTGACTTTGATCTGACCATACCTGGCCCTTTGAGTCTAGTATGGATCTTGAAGGGGGAACCCCATGCCAGAATAATATAATTTTTTTTTTTTTTTACATACTGTCACCAGTCAGTGTCCCTGATCCCCATTACATCAGTTCTATGATATCTCTGTACTGCACTGGTGACAGTATGTAAAAAAAAAAAATTTATTTCATTTTCCAAAAAATTACAACTTCAAAAAACTCGCCATGCCTCCTACTAAATACCTTGGACTGTCTACTTTCCAAAAAGGGGCCAGTTGGGGGATATTTGTACTGTCCTGGCATTTTGTGCCTCAACAAATGAGTCAGTACATTGATCGATTTTCATATATATATGATATATATATATATATATATATATATATATATATATATATACCATAGTTTGTATAACTTTCCTACAGATTAAATAATATATACTGATTTGGATTATTTTCACCAAAGAAATGTAGCAGGATACATTATTTTTTTGCAAAAACAGAAACAAAGGAAAAAAATTGTTTGTTTTTCAAAATTTTTTGTCTTTTTTTTTGTTAATTTAGCAAAAACTTTAAAACCAAGTGGTGATTAAAAGATAAAGAAAGCTCTATTTCTGTGAAAAAAATTATAAATATTTCTTATGGGTACAAGTGTGCAAGACCACACAATTGTCATTCAAAGTGTGACAGCGCTTTGGCCTGAGCAGTAGGGGGTAAAAGTACCCGGTATTGAAGTGGTTAAGCAGCTTTTCTCCTGCCAGGAGAAAAGACATTCAGAGGAACTGAGCAAATGCTCAGTGTGCATGAGGCCTAACTGTGCAGAAACCTGAACTGGCTTCCATTGCTCACCTTGCCTGTCATGCTTGCCCTCTTCTATTATGTTTACGGTTACTGACAACAAAACAAGCTTGCCGATCGTAAGGTCTAATTTATTTTGGTGCATGCATGTTCTCGGTGCCTTGGTTTTGTAGCCAGAGGATCAGCATTATTGCCAGGCAGCTAATATCTTCAGAACAAGGGTAACAAAGGCAACCCAGGTGTAATCACAAATGTACTTTAAAGGAATTTTCCGATGGAAAATGTTCGATCGGATCATGTTGTCGGAAAATCCGACCGTGTGTGGGCTCCATCTGACTTTTTCTTTCAGAATTTCTGACGCACAAAGTTTGAGAGCTGGATCTCAAATTTTCCGACAACATTGTCCGATTGCGTCAATTCCGATCGTGTGTAGCCTAGTCCGACGGACAAAGTGCCATGCAGAAAATTTGGAGACAAAAGCTATTGGCTACTGGCCCCTACGTAGTCCCGTTGTACGTGTTGTATGATCGGATTTTCCGACAACTTTGTCCGACCGTTTGTGGGCAACACCAGTTTCGGACAAAATCCGTCGGAAAATATACGAAAGAATTTGGGGTCGAAATATCCGACCGTGTGTGCGAGGCATAAGAGAAATACAGAGACCACCCCACTGAACTCTGAAAATACTAGTTACCTGTTTTTTTATGCCCTCAATATGTTAAGTTAGCAACCTACAAAAACCATGCAGCTAATAAAGGGAAGGGAAAGCCAAAACTGCTAATCTGTTTCCTTGCTTCGGGATGGTGACTCAAAGTATTGAAACATTTGGATCAGAATGACAGATGGTAAATTGATATTTGATAAAAAAAAATTCTCACTATTTTCAGTTCTAAAAAAAAATTGGATATGTATTGGTGGTATACACAATTTTATGCCATGCAAAAAAAAAAAAGGAGAAACGTGTTGAAAAAATCCAGAGATCTGTAGATTAGCCACTAGAAGGGAAGCTCTCTGCAATTCTTCTTTAGCAACCGTTGAGTTATGAGCAACACAGGTAATTGCAATGTTCTCATGTCAACACAGCGTAATGAGAACATATGGCTGCCCCATATCAGATACACAGACAAGAATTACAACTGTACAAAAACAAAGAAGGGAAAACAGAGCTAATTGTCCTGTTAAGCACAAAAAGTAGAATAACAAACAGCAGACGTTGTTTTCATAAACCAATAGAGAGCAGTGAGTAAAGAGCAAGAGATAGTGACCCTACAAAAGGTGCCTGTGGGTAAGTCAAGGATCTAGCTTGATACTTAGGAAGGGAGTTACGCAAAAGGTGGTAAACCCATTCCATTAGCTGGATGGCATCAACTCTAGTGACGATTTGTCCAAAGGAAAGGTTTGGTGATTAGTTAAACGCTATAGTCTTATATGCAGTCACCAGTATGGAGGAAATTTATTTACAATATACTTTTAGGATGGTGGGGGAAAGGAGGAACAGCAGATAATGGGCTGATGAATGATTAATTGAAACACTGGTCAACTGAAAAATAAAATCTCAAACCTGGATACACCAAAAGACTGAAACACAGGGGCTTCTCCAAAAATGTGTTTTAATGTGCTGTGATCCTGGCATGCTCTAAAGCAGCATTTCTCAACCTTTTTTTTCATTCACATCACCCTATAATGGAAACATTGAATGTTACTTATCAATCAGAAACCTGGGACAATGCTCACTACCCCCTTAATAAAGGTAACTTCACATAAGAGGTTTTCCCATCACATCAGAGGTCCCCCCATCACATCAAAGTCCCCCCTTTATTTCAAAGGATCCCCTATACATGAGAGCCCCTCTTCAGATCAGGGGTACCTCTACAGGTACAGGGATAAAGGTACATGCCAACTTGAGGGTCCAATGTATCGTAAAATATTGGATGAGAACCGCCCTTCAGCCACAACACTGAAGGGTCGTGGATGGGTCTTTCAGGATGATAATGACCCAAAACGTACCACCAAGGCAACAAAGGAGTGGCTCAAGAAGAAGCACATTAAGGTCCTGGAGTGGCCTAGCCAGTCTCCAGACCTTAATCCTATAGCAAATGTATGGAGGGAGCTGAAACTTCAAGTTGCCAAGTGACAGCCAAGAAACCTTAAGGATTTAGAGAAGATCTGTAAAGAAGAGTGGACCAAAATCCCTCCTGAGATGTGTGCAAACCTGGTAACCAGCTACAAGAAACGTCTTACCTCAGTGCTTGCCAACAACGGTTCAAATACTTATTTTACTCACTGAACTGAAACTTAATTTATAACATTTGTATCATGTGTTTTTTTCTGGATTTTTTAGGATATTCTGTTTCTATCATTTAAAATACATCTATGATAACAATTATAGACCCTTAACTTCTTAGTAAGTGGGCAAACGTACAAAATCTGCAGGGGATCAAATAATTATTTCCCCCACTGTTAATTATTCCCCCATCACATCATAGCCCCCCCATTACCACAAAGTCCCCCCATTACAAAGCCCTTCCACACCCCCACGGAGCCCCCCAGTCACAAAGTTCTGCATCACAATCCCCCCTAAGTCCCCTCTTCACATCAGAGCCCTACCCTTTGCCTCCAGCAGCATGGCAGAGGGTGGAAGGTAGAGGAGGCAGACCCCTATCTTCTCCTAAATGCTATGGGAAGCCCTGCTAGTGGCACTCCAGGGAAAGTCAGACAACACCCTGGTTGAGAAACACTGTTCTAAAGCACCAATAACCTTTGAATATATGGTATAAAGTCTGTGAGGGGTAAGGTGCCACCTGGTCAACAGTATAATTTTTACAAGAAAATGCACCTTTTTTTTTTATCAATAATAAGTCGCCCTTACGATTCAGTTCGGTGACTTTGCCTTGGCTGTGAGAATGTTATCAGTCTGCTGCAGGCAGGAGGAAGTAATCCCTCAGTCTCCTTTTCCCCCAGTGATCAGACTGCAACATTGTACACACGTCACACACGGGAAGGGTCTGCATCAGGGGCTGATCTCTGTTAGATAATTGTGAACAGCCAAGACCTGTACAGGTAAAGGGATTTACATAATATGACATGTCATTACTGAGCTGACTTCTCAGTCCAGGAAGTAGATGTTCACCTTGGATGATGCCTAAACAAAGATTGTGCCATCCTTCTGGAGAGAAAAGCAGATGAAGACATTGTCAAGGGAAGTACTGTGATCTATGTGAGCGGTAGAAAATACAGCCTGACGATTTTTAAGGCTGTTAATTGATATTGCTTGTGTGTATTCTTTTATTTCATTTTTGTTTTATTTAAATACGTGTTGGATTATTTGTTTCACAGCTACAGATTCAAACATATACCAATGCAGAGACCTTGCCCCTGTCACTAACCGGATCACAGATTGATGGGAGTATTTTGCAGCAGTTACAAATAGTAAACATGAAAAATCGGTGGAAAGAATTTCATGTTGACGTAAAAATCCTGGAAAAAATGACAGTTAGCTAAATAAATAAAGCAAGCACAGTTGATTCTCGTACTAGTCAGTATAGTACCCTCAGTGTTCTCTCTGGGAGCCTTCCTTTTTACCGATCTCTCCGGGTCACACTTTCCTATGTTTAAACACTTTATTTTTTACCTATGCAGCTTGGCCATATTAAAAAACAGTCTTTACTAAGATATTTTCTTAGTTACACCTATTTCGCATTCTGTTTTCTGTCCTGCATCGGTTATGCTGTTGATAATGTTTATGTAGCTTGTCTGAGCCCTTTAGAGCAAATGCTATCATTACTGGGAAATATGGGAGTGCTTGGTTGCCTAATCCATAGGTAAACCCAAAAAATAAACTTGAACTATTGAAAGCACTTTGTTGTATTTGACAAGTGCAAAAAAAAATTCTCTCCACACTTTCCGTGTTATCTTAACACTATTTTAACCAGTGTTGGTCATCTTACTTTAAAAAAATAATTAGTTAAGTTACAAATTACTTCTCCCAAAAAGTAATTGTGTTAGTAACTGAGTTACTACATTGGAAAAGTAATTAGTTACGCAGCAAAGTAACTGACTTTTTTTTAAATATTCTATACGTGTAACTAAGGGGCGGGTCTAGTATTACTGTAACCAAGGGGCACATTTATTATTATTGTTATACATCGTGTAACCAAGGGGCTGCTCTATTATTACTCTAACCAAGGGGCAGATCTGTTATAGTGTGTAAGCAAGTGGCGGGTCTATTATTATTATATTGTGTATGGGGCGGGTCTATTATTATTATATCGTGTAAGGGGCGGATGGCTACAGAAGAGGGCGAATGTTAAATTAATGGGCAGTGCTCGATATATAACAATATTAATAAATGCGCCCCTTGGTTACAGTAATACTAGACCCGCCCCTTGCAGAGTAGCACGAGCATCGGGAGCGTGCGGCATCGCCTCGTACAATTACATATTAACTGCACCTGCCCGGTGTAGAGGTCACTCAGAGCTGTTTAGGTTTGTCAATTTTCGGAAGCTCCGTAGTCCTTCGTACTGCGCAAGCCCTGCGCCTGCGCAGTACAGGGGGTCCTTTTCCGGCGGGGGAACTTTTTCGGCAGGACACCGGAATTACACTACTGCCATCTAGTGGCGGTAGATGTAATTGGGGTAACTAAGCCAAAGTAATGGGAACTGAGTTACCATGAGGGGAAAAGTAATCAGTTAGATTACTCGTTACCCTCTAAAGTAACTGTGTTAGGTAACTCAGTTTATTTTAACTCAGTTACTTACATCACTGATTTTAACAGCCCTCCTAGTTCTTAGGCCAACCATACGCGGTGAGATTTGAAACGTTAATGGGCAGTCAATCAACTTGGTTACATCCAGCCTGCTGGATTCTCTTGCAATTATCGCTAGTGGCTATAATCACTGTCTTATCCTGGCTAGGACGGCTTCCTCCGTCCACCGGGAGAAGACAATTGCTGATTTCCCTGTCAACTCTGTCTGTGTTGATGGGGGAATCGTGCTAATTTCTATCTTGCAACCCACGGTTGCAATAAAAAAAATTTGCTCTCTGCTTTGCCGGCCTTATGCCCCGTACACACGGTCGGATTTTCCGACGGAAAATGTCCTATCGGACAATGTTGTCGGCAATTCCGACCGTGTGTAGGCTCCATCGGACTTTTTCCGTCGGATTTTCCGACGGACAAAGTTTTATCTCCTGCTCTCAAATTTTCCGACAACAAAGTCCTATCGGACTTTTTCCGATCGTGTGTAGCGAATTCCTATGGACAAAGTGCCACGCATGCTCAGATCACATTACAAGACCCAAGCTATTGGCTACTAGCCTCTACACAGTCCCGTCGTAGGCAACAAACGTCACCACGTTCAGAATGATCGGATTTTCCGACAACTTTGTCCGACCGTGTGTATGCAACACCAGTGTCGGACAAAATCCGTCGGAAAAAATCCGATGGATTTTGTGGTCGGATTTTCCGACCGTGTGTACAGGGCATTACTTTTACAGTCAGGGTTAGCATTATGCCGCGTACACACGTTCGGACTTTGTCCGCCGGACCCAGTCCGGCGGGACTTCCCCACACACGCCCGGACTTCCGAGCGTGTGACTTGCCCACACACGCCCGGACTTCTCCGGCGGACAATCCGCTGGACAAAGTCCGCGGGACTTTTGAAAATGAACGGACTTGCCCACACACGGAGCAGTCCGTTCATTTAGAACGTAACTGCAGGTAGACGGAGCTAGCGAAGGCAGTGAATGCCGCCGCGCTAGCCCCGTCACCTGGCATGGATTTAAAGGGACTCCCCACGCCGAAAGAACGGAGTGGGGGTCCCCCCCAAATCCATCTCAGACCCTTATCCGAGCACGCAGCCCGGCAGGCCAGGAAAGGGGTGGGGACGAGCGAGCGCCCCCCCCCTCCTGAGTCGTACCAGGCCGCGTGCCCTCAACATGGGGGGTGCCCTGGGGAAAGGGGGGCCGTGCGGCCCCCCCACCCCAAAGCACCTTGTTCCCATGTTGATGAGGACAAGGGCCTCTTCCCGACAACCCTGGCCGTTGGTTGTCGGGGTCTGCCGGCGGGGGCTTATCGGAATCTGGGAGCCCCCTTTTATAAGGGGGCCCTCAGATCCCGGCCCCCCACCCTATGTGAATGAGTATGGGGTACGATGTACCCCTACCCATTCACCTAAGGTGTAAAATGTAAAGTGAAAAAACACACAATTTTGAAAAAATATTTTATTGCACTGCTCGGTCTTCTTCCGTCTTGGGGCTCTTCTCGCCGGACTCCTCCGCCATTTACCTAGCTCTTTTACCGAGCGGAGGAGGCCGGCTACCTTCTTAGTCGTCGACGCCGTCGTCTGGGGGTCTCGATCCACCTTCGGGGGTCTTCCGGGGTCTTCCGCCTTCTTCTTCTTCTTCTTCTTCCGATGTTGACCCTTCTCTCTCTCTGGCCAGAATGCCAGAGCCGCGCTGTGCTGGGACTTATATAGGGACAAGGGGACAGGGTCACATGCTCATGTCACATGGTGACCCCGTCCCCTTGTGATGTCACCCCCGGAGCAGTGCAATAAAATATTTTTTCAAAATTGTGTGTTTTTTTACTTTACATTTTACACCTTAGGTAAATGGTTAGGGGTACATCGTACCCCATACTCATTCACATAGGGTGGGGGCCGGGATCTGAGGGCCCCCTTATAAAAGGGGGCTCCCAGATTCCGATAAGCCCCCGCCCGCAGACCCCGACAACCAACGGCCAGGGTTGTCGGGAAGAGGCCCTTGTCCTCATCAACATGGGGACAAGGTGCTTTGGGGTGGGGGGGCCGCACCCCCCATGTTGAAGGCACGCGGCCTGGTACGGCTCAGGAGGGGGGGGGCGCTCGCACGTCCCCACCCCTTTCCTGGCCTGCCGGGCTGCGTGCTTGGATAAGGGTCTGAGATGGATTTGGGGGGGACCCCCACGCCGTTTTTTCGGCGTGGGGAGTCCCTTTAAATCCATGCCAGGTGACGGGGCTAGCGCGGCGGCATTCACTGCCTTCGCTAGCTCCGTCTACCTGAAGTCACGTGCTAAATGAACGGACTTTACGATGATCGGAAAGTCCGCTCATTTCAAAAGTCCGGCGGACTAGCCTACTAACGGCGGGATTGTCCGCCGGACTGCCAAGTAAAGCGGACAATTTTAAAACAAAACTTAAAACCTAGTCCGCCGGACTTTTGGCGCCAAAAAGTCAGCCGGCGCCCACACACGAGGGGATTGTCCGGTGGACTTGAGTCCAGCGGACAATCCTGCGGGATAGTCCCTTTGTGTGTACGCAGCATTAGGCTTACATAAGGGATGGATGAGGATTATAGTCAAATTTACAGGGAGGGTTAGGGCTACATTGAGGGTTACTGGGAGTGATGGTGTTAGGGTTACAGGGAGGGTTAATGTAAGGGTTACTCTAATGCCCTGTACACACGGTCGAATATTGCGATCACCAAATCCGTCAGATAATTTCCGACGGATTTTGTCCGAAACTGGTGTTGCACACACACGGTCGGACAAAGTTGTTGGAAAATCTGATCATTCCGAACGAGGTGACATACAAAACGTACAACGGCACTATGTACAGGGCAGTAGCCAATAGCTTTCGTCTCCAAATTTCTTCTGAGCATGCGTGGCACTTTGTGCGTCGGAATTCTCTACACACGATTGGAAAAAGTCTGATCGGATTTTGTTTGTCGGAAATTCCGACGGAAAAAAAGTCCGCTAGAGCCCACACATGATCAGATTTTCTGACAACATAATCCGATCTGACTTTTTCCATCGGAATATCCGACCGTGTGTACGGGGCATTAGGTTTACAGTACAGATTCGTGCATAGGGGTCAGACATCATTTTTTAATTGCCCCAAAATGTACCAGCCAAAGCTCATGGTGCTCAAAGCTAATGTATTGGGGATACCCTATATTGTTTACTTATTTTTTACTGCTACATTTACAAGACTGAATAGGTCGCCCTGATCAGTGTGAAAATGTTTTCTCTACATGACCAGTCCTACCCCCATTTACTGAATGAGTTAATTGCTCTACAGTACATGAACACCTTGCCTGATCTGACCTTTGGAACACTTTTCTCTTTTGTTCTCACAGGCTGCACTATCCCCTCTGAGCCGAGGATTGTTTTATGCATTCTTCACCATAGCAATAGCAGCTTGTGACATTCCAGCTTCCAGGCCCCAGATTCTCTCTTCCATCTTGAGCCTTACACCTCAGTGACCATCTATACAGATCTTATCTCTCCCTGCCGCTGCCTGTCCGGAGGCCTCTTTCTTCCCTCTCACTTGTCACACATTACGCTCACTCATGCCTGAAGTCCTGAAGTGTTTTCCACTTGCTGCACTGTAAATCCGCTTTTCGCTGTTTGAATCGAAAGGGAAAAATGTGAAGAGAATTGGACTGAAAACACGCATGTAAAATAACAGTGAAATTCATTCATTGACATACAGTGTATGTATGATATATATATATATATATATATATATATATATATATATATATATGGTAGAATAGTCAGCATTACAAATGATTAAGTGTAGAATAAATGATCTATGGGGAGGTGTGTTAATGGGGCTTCTATTTACTGTATGCTGCAATTCATAAAGTCATTGTATATGCTGGATACTAATGTCAGCACTATACTTCAAGCACTGGAACAAACAGGGGCGCAATCGTGTTCTCCCTTCCTCTCCCCTTGACCGTTCACATAACGCCTTCTCTTCTGTGAACCATTCATAGCGTACAAGGCACTCTATGAATGGACAAGGGGAGAGAAGGATAAAGGACATACACGCTTCCTTGTATGAGAGCCGCAGCGCCAGAAGTGCAGCACTGGCAGTAATATCTCGCATATATTGTACCAATTGACCAATTGCAGTGTAAACAGATCAGCCCTGTTAACACACCTACGCAGAGGTACGTTTTTACACTTAATAACTTATAAAGATGTCTGTGCCTGGGGTTCTGCTTTCAATGTGTATCACCTGTTAGCATCATCTACAGTTTAGCTCTGTTATTTATCACAGACATGGAAAATGCTCAATGAAGCATTTATACAGCATAAGGGCTCTTTCACACGGGGCAGATCAGTGCTGATCCGCCCTGTGGATATCCGCTTGCTCAGCGGGGATCGCCGGAGCGATCAACGCTGAGCAGGCAGATGACAGGTCCGTCTCTGCACACTGCTCTATGGGAGATCGGGTGACGACGGACCGTAGAGTCCGTCGCCATCCGATCCAATCCGCAGACGGATGGAAAAATAGCTTTTTCCTCCGTCACACTTTTTCGGATTGGAGCGGGTCGGATGTCAGCGGACATGTCACCGCTGACATCCGACTCTCCATAGAGGTCTATGGAGTGTCCGTTCAGGTCCGCCTAAAAAACTGACAGACGGACCTGAACGGACCGCCCATGTGAAAGGGGCCTAACAGTTTGTTACGTGTGGTATACAGTAAAACCTTGGTTTGAGCGTAACTTGGTTTGAGAGTGTTTTGCAAGACAAGCAACATTTTTTAATAAATTGTGACTTGATATACAAGCGATGTCTTGATATAAAAGTAGCGTCATGTCACAACTGAGTATAAAAGAGAAGAGACGCGCCTCTAAGTGTAGCAATGTGGTTACATTTAATGAAGGTACAACATTTAGCAAACTCACATGGTTGATGATTAAAAGAGGCACATCTAAGTATGCAGGCATCCGGGGTAAAGCTTTCCACATAGAACATTCCTCGCACTGCCATCGACTTCATCTCTTCCACTCTGCGCTCCACGAGCGCTTCAAGCCTCGCTTTCAGATCGCTCTACTGCAGGGTAGTCTTCCCGATCATGATTGCAGACTGACATCGGTGAGAGCCGTCGGTGCGGAGGATGGTCTATGTGGACAGCTTTACCCCGGATGCCTGCATACTTAGATGTGCATCTTTTACTCATCAACCATGTGAGTTGCTAAATGTTGTACCTTCGTTAAATGTAAAAATATTGCTATAGGAGCGGTGAATACACCGCTCCTATCCCGCTCCAAAGATGCTGCTAGCAGGACTTTTTTTGCCGTCCTGCAAGCAGGGCCGGATTTCCCACAAGGCCACCGAGGCCAGGCCTCGGGGCGGCAGTGGTGCAGGGGCGGCGCATATAGCAGCAGTTCAGCATCTCGAAGAACTGTTTAACATATATTCCTGCCTGTGCGCTCCGAGCCGAGCTCAGCGATGGGCAGCAGGTATACCTATTCAGCCTGTGATTGGCTGAATAGGTCACATGCGGGCGGCGGACACGATTGGTCACATGTGGAGGCGGGGCTTGACTGTGGGTGATCGCCCGGAGTCCCGCCTCCTTGCCTGTCGTGTGCTCTGCTGTGCTGTGTCTCCCGAAGTCCTCACTGAGGTATCGTTCTCCTCTGTACTCACAGCCCCCTCTGTAAGCCACTCCCCCTCTGTAAGCTACCCCCCTCTGTCAGCTACCCCCCCCTCTGTCAGTTACCCCCCCCCCCTCTGTCAGTTACCCCCCACCCCTCTGTCAGTTACCCCCCACCCCTCTGTCAGTTACCCCCCACCCTCTGTCAGTTACCCCCTCTCCTACCATCTTTCTCTCTCACCCCTCCTCCCTCCCCTGTAAGCTACTCCCCCCCTCTGTCAGCTACCCCCCCCCTGTCAGCTACACCCCCCCCCCTCTGTCAGCTACACCCCCCTCCCTCTGTCAGCTACACCCCCCATCTGTCAGCTACCCCCCTCTGTCAGTTACCCCCCCTCTGTCAGTTACCCCCCCCTCTGTCAGTTACCCCCCCCCTCTGTCAGTTACCCCCCCTCTGTCAGGCCACCCCCTCTCTTACCATCTTTCTCTCTCACCCCTCCTCCCTCTCAGCCCCTTCTCTCTCCCCTGTAAGCTACTCCCCCCCCCCCTCTGTCAGCTACCCCCCTCCCTCTGTCAGCTACACCCCCCTCCCTCTGTCAGCTACACCGCCCCTCCCTCTGTCAGCTACACCGCCCCTCCCTCTGTCAGCTACACCCCCCATCCCTCTGTCAGCTACACCCCCATCCCTCTGTCAGCTACACCCCCCATCCCTCTGTCAGCTACCCCCCCCTCTGTCAGGCCACCCCCTCTCTTACCATCTTTTTCTCACCCCTCCCTCCCCCCCTTCTCTCTCCCCTGTCAGCTACCCCCCCCCTCTGTCAGCTACTCCCCCCCCTCTGTCAGCTACTCCCCCCCCCTCTGTCAGCTACACCCCCCTCCTCTGTCAGCTACACCACCCCTCCCTCTGTCAGCTACACCACCCCTCCCTCTGTCAGCTATACCCCCTCCATCTGTCTGCTACTCCCCCACTCTGTCAGGCCACCCCCTCTCTTACCACCTTTCTCTCTCACCCCTCCTCCCTCTCTCACCCCTCCTCCCTCTCAGCGCCCTTCTCTCTCCCACCCCTCCTCCCTCTCAGACCCCTTCTCTCTCCCACCCTTACTCCCTCTCAGCCCCCTTCTCTCTCACCCCTCCTCCCTCTCAGCCCCCTTCTCTCTCTCACCCCTCCCCCTTCTCTCACTCACCCTCCCTATCAGCCCCCTTCTCTCTCCCACCCCTCCTCCCTATCAGCCCCCTTCTCTCTCTCACCCCCCTCCCTCCCTCTCAGCCCCTTCTCTCTCCCACCCTCCCTCCCTCTCAGCCCCCTTCTCTCTCCCACCCCTCCTCCCTATCAGCCCCCTTCTCTCTCCCACCCCTCCTCCCTATCAGCCCCCTTCTCTCTCTCACACCCTCCTCCCTCTCAGCCCCCTTCTCTCTCCCACCCTCCCTCCCTCTCAGCCCCCTTCTCTCTCCCACCCTCCCTCCCTCTCAGCCCCCTTCTCTCTCCCACCCTCCCTTCCTCTCAGCCCCCTTCTCTCTCCCACCCTCCCTCCCTATGAGCCCCCTTCTCTCTCCCACCCTCCCTCCCTATGAGCCCCCTTCTCTCTCCCACCCTCCCTCCCTATGAGCCCCCTTCTCTCTCCCTCCCTATGAGCCCCCTTCTCTCTCCCACCCTCCCTCCCTATGAGCCCCCTTCTCTCTCCCACCCTCCCTCCCTATGAGCCCCCTTCTCTCACTCACCCTCCCTCCCTATCAGCCCCCTTCTCTCTCCCACCCCTCCTCCCTATGAGCCCCCTTCTCTCTCCCACCCTCCTCCCTATCAGCCCCCTTCTCTCTCTCACCCCTCCTCCCTATCAGCCCCCTTCTCTCTCTCACCCCTCCTCCCTCTCAGCCACCTTCTCTCTCTCACCCCTCCTCCCTCTCAGCCACCTTCTCTCTCTCACCCCTCCTCCCTCTCAGCCACCTTCTCTCTACCACCCCACTCCCCCTCACAACCCCAATCCCCTCCATCTTTCTCACCCCCTCTCTCTTCTGCCTCCTCACCCCCTTACCTCCTCCTCTCACCCTTTCTCACCTCCCTCCCCCACCTCTTCTCCCCCCTTAGGGGGCGAGGGCCCCATGATTCCTAACAGCGACCCTGTGAGTGTACAAGTTTGGATGTGTTTTGATTCCTGTGTCCTGCCGACACACTGGGCACAACGATGCAGCACCTGCCTCTACTTTGCCTTCTCTCCAAGCCCCCCCCCCCCCCCCACAAGGGAAGGGAAGAAGGTAAATAGCACTACAGTAGAGCAGCTTCGCTCCACCCCCTAACTCCGACTTACACATTTTCTGGCTCAAAACGGCTCTCGGTAAGGCAGTCTAATGCGGGTCTTTAGGGGCAGGGGACACTGATGGGGGGGCGGCATTGAAGGACCCGGCCTTGGGGCGGCAAAGGGAGTAAATCCGGGCCTGCCTGCAAGCGCACCGCTCCAGTTAGAGGCGCCTCTCTTCTATTTTTTACTCTGTAGCTCCTGCTGGAGTTTTGCTTCTAATCCCCTTGTAGAGGCTTCCATTTGTGGATGGATATTTTATGGTTACACAACCCATCACATTGCTATAACCTTTTTATATGGACTTTAAACTGAAGGACTTATGAATAAATGGTTGTGGAACGAATCATTTGAGTTTCCATTATTTCTTATGAGGAAATTCGCTTTGATATACAAGCATGTTTGGATTACAAGCATGTTTCTGGAACGCATTATGCTCGCAATCCGAGGTTTTACGGTAATTGGATATTTAGTACATTGCAGTACTTCAAGCTAAGCTGCAAAGTGTGCTTTGTAAATCTTTTAAATATTCAGTTATGATTTTGTATTGGTACCTTTTTATTTTCTAATGTATTGTCTTAAAAATCTATCAAAAGCCTTTGTTGTTGTGCAAGTTAAAATAGATAGAGCTATATACAGTATTCCTCTGCATAACGTTGTGGAACTAGATTGGGTTATTCACTGAAGCGCTGTCAAAAGTGATGCAACTAAGCAGCTACTTCAATGCTACAGAGATTTCTCAGAGATTTGGGGACAAGCTGACCCACTTGTTTCGGGTCACTGATCCAGAAGAAGCAGGTTAGGGCCTCTGGCTTTATTCTGATCTAAATACTTGATCAAGGTTAGTGACAATAAAGGCAGAGAGTTAGTGTAGCAAACCAGAAGACTAGCATTTTCAGAAAGAGGTCAGCAATGACTGCCCCCATGTTTGTCTCATGACAGATTTACTTAACTTGGAGCGGATAAACAAATAGCACTAATTAAAGCTGAATTAAAGCCAAAAGCGAACACGTTTTTATATTGCAGTTTACCGATTCTTAGTTGTGGTGGCAGCATTCGTTTTCTTTTTTAGGCTTTCTTTTATTTTCACCTGGTGATCCAGCCAGTAAGTCTGTTGTTTTTCAACAGAACAAGTTGTTCTATACATGTATCAGTTAGAGAGTTGAGACAAGCCATTTAACACTAAGAGAGATACTTACAATCAGGGCCAGGACAAGAGGGGGCAGAAGAGACACATGGAGGGGGGTCACCGGAGGGTGCTGCAGTGTTGGCGATCTCTAGCGCCTGGTTTAACCACTTCAATACTGGGCACTTAAACACCTTCCTGCCCAGACCAATTTTGAGCTTTCAGCGCTGTCGCACTTTGAATGACAATTGCGCGGTCATGCTACACTGTACCCAAAATACATTTTTATCATTTTTTTCCCACAAATAGAGCTTTCTTTTGGTGGTATTTGATCACCTCTACGGTTTTTATTTTTTGCTAAACAAAAAAAAAAGACCAAAAATTTTGAAAAAAAATATGTTTTTTTTTGTTTCAGTCTCAAAACTTTGTAAATAAGTAAGTTTTCTCCTTCACTGATGGGCACTGATGGGGCTGCACTGACGGGCACTGATAAGGCGGCACTGATGGGCACCGATGAGGTGGCACCAATGAAGTGGCACTGATGAGGTGGCATTGATGGGCACTGATATGTGGCACTGATAGGCAGCACAGATGGGCACTGATAGGTGGCAGTGATGGGCAGCACTGATGGGCGACGCGGATGGGCACTGATAGGTGGCACAAATTGGCACTGATAGCTGGCACGGATTGGCATGGATAGGCGGCATGGATGGGCATGGATAGGCGGCACAGATGGGCATGGATAGGCAGCACGGATGAGCATGGATGGGCACTGATAGGTGGCACGGATGGGCACTGATAGGTGGCACGGATGGGCACTGATAGGCGGCATTGTATTGTATTGTTTTGTACTGATGGATGCCAATCAGTGCCAAACAATAATGCATGCCAATCAGTGATGCCCATTGTGGGCACTGATTGGCATCCATTGTGGGCACTGATTGGCATCCATTGTGGGCACTGACTGGCATCCCTGGTGGTCTAGGGTGGCATACCTGGTGCTGGGCATCCCTGGTGGTCTGGTGGCATCCCTGGTGGTCCAGTGTGGGCATCCTCGGGGGGGGGGGGGCTGCGCTGATAATCGATCAGCACAGACCCCCCCTGTCAGAGGAGCAGCCGATCGGCTCTCCTCTACTCGCGTCTGACAGACGCGAGTGAGGAAAAGCCGATCAACGGCTCTTCCTATTTACACTGTGATCAGCCGTGATTGGACACGGCTGATCACGTGGTAAAGAGTCTCCGTCGGAGACTCTTTACCGAGATCGTAGTTGCGGGGTGTCAGACTGACACCCGCAACAACGATCGCCGCGATGCGCCCCCGGGGGCGCGCAGCGGCTCAAAATCCTGAGGACGTCATATGACGCCCAGTCAGGATTT